>JAYESA010000469.1:5000-181115 GCA_036927795.1 Iris macrosiphon
ATTGGAGCATATGGTTGTTGGATGCATATTTCCATGCTTCTACAATAGGCCCGCAGGCTAGAATATCAAGTACCAAAATATGAGCTAAACACGTATTCGGTGGCTAAACGTCTCAAAAGTATAAGTACAAGATCAAGTGGGTGATGAATAAGAAACCCACTCATGTCCTCGGGTGCTCCTGGAGTTCACCATCTTGAGGCAGAAAATACTAGAGATCTTGTGGTCCTGCACCAAAATCTGGCCATACAAAACCAGTGGGGTCAGACCCCAAAACAACAAGTACCACAAGGGAGCCAACTTATGAACTAAAACCAGCATACAGATAAATCAGTAAAAAATAGCACAAGAAACAGTTAAATAAGTGCAGCAGGTAAAATATTAGTTAAACAGTTCTAGAGAATTAAAACAAGGATATCTGGAATCAGTACTTAAGTTACAGTTTTTGGATCAGTTGTTAAACATATCAGGACAAGACTAGTCTAGACTGGAAATCAAGCAATCATAGCAAATCATGCTATATAGCTTGCAATTATTAGCTAACTAGGGTTATCATAGTCCTAGTTACTAACACATGCAGTTTAAGATTCCATATGGCCACATGTCCAGCGGACTATCCAGGTTATCTAGGCGTAAGGATACATATAATAGATTCTATCAGGTATAATAATTTACAGGAATATGCAACACTCGACGGCGTGCTGGAAGTATCCCTCACGACGGAGAGTTCCAAATCCATCAGGTGTCGCTGGGATACCGGAATTGCATGTAGCCAAAAAATCTCTCTAGATGCTTCTAATACATTATTCTAGTTGTTATCCTAGGCAAATTATTAAGAATTCCTGACCATGGTGCTAGACATGATGCAGGACAAGACATAACATGAGCTTGACAAGTACATTCAGGACAGCAACAAGCAAATCAACCACAGGAATTTATCTTATCAATTCAAGCATTATATTTTAGGGAAATTCTAGCATGTCAGGAGTGTTCTTCGTCGAACCACTTTCAAGAGAATCAGTACATGTCAGGTTAACTCGATACGATGAGCTATTATCATAAATATCAGGGCAAGTATGGTATCAGGAGTTCAAGATTAACAATGTAAATATAATCCATGTTCAATTCTAGCATGACAGGAGTGTGCTGCATCGAGCCACATTCAGAAATATCAGTACAGGTCAGGTGTCGAGAGTTCAGATTAACAATGTCAATATAGTCCATGTTCAAGAATTTCTAGGTTATGTAAGGTTCTCACAATCAGGTTATAAGAAGTTTAGAGAAAGATTGCATGCATAAGAATCAATAATAATAGGCTAAACAAGAAAATATATTAAAAGAAGTTAAAGTGCTACAAATGTCATAGGCACATGGGGTAAGCTAGTCGCATACAAGAGCTGGCCGCATGGGAGAGCTGGCCGTATGGGAGATACAAAGTTCACTCCTCGGGACAAGGTGAATGACAGACAATAAATGCAAGGTCAGGGAAGTGACTGGTCGTGTCAGATAAGTGACCGATGGGAGTTGTCAAGACAGGGAGATAGAGGGAAAAGAAAAAATCATGGAAAGTCATTCCAAGGTGGTGTTGAGTCATACGTTCGAAGGAAAGAGAAACGCATAGCTCCAGGCCGCATGGACGACTCAGCCACATGCTCCTCTTGGCCGCATACACAATTGGGCCTCATGGAATCTTTTGAACTTAGAAAACTTTCATTCATTCAAGTTTTATGCATTTGGCCAAGGGGCAAATGTACAGATTTAGTCATGCATCCAACAAAATGGACGCATGCTGACTTGGAGTGAGAAGTCTAAGCCTCATACCAAGCAGGGCACAGGGAACTTCTTCGTACCAGAACAACAAGTTTCAGCCATGAAAAATCTCAAAGTCTTAAAATTTATTTTCTTCAAGAAATCCTTATTTCAATTCCGAATCCAACAAAATAAAGTTCAAAATCGTATTAAATTAAGTTCTCATCAACATGGAACCACTAGTTTTGGAAAATATCCAGTTTTAAGAGATCAAAATCAAGTAAATTCATGGAAGCTATAAATTAAAAACTTAGATCTACTCCAACCAAGGCATCAAAATTGAAAATACCAAGAATTAAACATGTAAAGAAACTCATAGAGAACAATATAGAGCAATAAAATACAAGGAAGCTAAATAAGTACAATATAGCAAGTTCTTTCTTATTGGCAAGATGTACTTGCCTAAACCCACTACTAAACTACTACCACTACTACCCAAGGCAAGCTCACGACTGGGGCTAGGGTTCGGCTAAGGATAGGAGAGAGATAGAAGAAAATGAAGAAATAGAAGGAAATAAAGAAGAATGAGGAGGAGAGAGAAAGGGAATGTTATATATATCAAATGGTGACTAGTACTATACACAATTCTAGAAATTACATGAAAGCAGCTAAAAAAATCCATAAATTTGTCACGCCCCAGTTCCAAATATATGGAACTGGGCCACGTAGCATTGGCCAGCGGGTACACTCCGATGGACATCCCAATCTAATGGACCAGTTGGAGTGCACCTAAGCTGTAAACTACAATAATATAACCCAATATTTAAACATTAGTAATGTAACTAATCTCATCCACAAATATAAGAATATTAAACACATAGGGAAAACAAATCTACTAATGTGCAGAAAGAAAATAAGTCTAGAAATGTATCAAATACAATATGAATAGAGTCACACTGGGACAAATCCGCTAATACAAGTACTGAATGAAAGGAAGCAATATGATAACTAGGGCCGATATCTGCAAACTAGATAATGATACCGGACACAAGGTGAAGTCACTACCTGTGATCAAGCGAAGTCCTCGAAAAGGATCTCGTCCTCTGCTATAAGTCCTGCTCCTGGATATACACCCGGTCCGTACTCCTCCAGGTAGTCCTCCTCGCCTATGTATGAAAGGGAACCAGGTCCTCAGAGGGACGTAACAAGGTACAAAAATAGCATGCCATAGTAAAACAGAAAGGAAATATATGATACGCCGGTGTAATATAGAATAACCACCTAAATGAGACACAACTTGAAGACAATGTTCGACACATGGGTTTTTCAAATATAAATTCGTAGCTCCGAGGCACAGAGACACACGGTGCGTACCTGTAGCTCCGAGCACAGAGACACACAGTAAGTAAGTATTATGACTTCGGATACAGGATCTCTACGTAAATAAGGATATATATATATATATAGTGCATGTGAAGTAGCCCAAGCGTCTAGTAACTGTCATCCCCTCCCAATGCGATCAACGAGACACATTGTTGCTCGCTGAGCCCGAATCTCTATATAAACAGTCTCATCATACTGAAGTAACTAACACCAATCACGATCCTATAGTCATCACAGGTTCCGGTTATGCTGACACTATCAGGATACAGGAAGTCTGGCACGATGACAGTGTCTGAATGTGTCATAGGGTTCCGATGTAACCAAGTAGATACATAAAGGTATCGAGAAATATCTAACAATCGATACTAGACGTTACAGACGAACGTCTGCATCCAGATATGACCGGGTCGCTAAGTAACGATTTTGATCCAAAGCGCACACAATGTATAGATGAAATAAATAAGGAAAATTGGACCTAAGTTACAAAATGGCAAGGTACACTTTCCTGGATCCTGATGCTGAAGACGAAACTCAGGTACAACGTCCAAGTCTGAAGATCCCAAAGTACCTAGAGATAATATATAAATTAATTAATAATCTAGCTTAAAACTATCTAAAATAAGAGATGACATTATGGACTAACATAGGTTTTTGTCTTAGTTACAAAACTCACGTCTAAGGTACTAACTAGAGGGTTGACCAAAGTTGACTAAGAAAACGTTATGATAAATACGAACCATCAAATAGCATAACGTCCTCAAATAATATCCTCAATCACTAGTATTCATCAAGTGTCATTTCGGTTATCTATAAATAATGTTCATCCTCGACCCATGTCATCCCTGTAATCATAGACATAAGTGCATAAAACCCAAATTAGTTGTCACCCCTAAATACGCATAATGTTCACATACTCATCCTCAATCATACCATCATCACTACCAAATAAAATTACATTGGTACAACGTCATCGAGTCTATACATGCAAAAATACTCAAGTCTGAATTTATATTCTAATTATGTCATGATCCCAAACACTAAACCAATAACGCATATCATGTTTACATTTCTCAAATATGTATTTAATTAAACATGGGCTAATTATCAACCCAACTTCCCTAACTCACTACAATGCTCATTAATCAAAACACATATATGACCTAGTATTCAAGAGTGGGGAAGAAGAAATAAATAATAAAGAATAAGGATAAAATGTTACCAAGGGGGTGGTTGCAGGTGGTGGAAGCCGTGTTGCGGGTGGTGGCAGCGGTGTTGTTGCGGGTGCTGTTGTTGGTGGCGCTTGTGTCGACAATGGTGGTGGGGGTGGTGCTCGACGGTGGTGATGGCTGTGGTGCTCGGTGGGGGTTAGAATAGTGATGGAGGTGGCAGCGGCAATTGATGGTGGTGGTGATATTGTTTTAGTGTTGAACGGGGGGGGGGGGAGAAAGATGGTGGTGGTTGCTGGTGGTGGTTGCTGGTGGTGGTGGTGTCGTGAGGTGGCTGATGGTGGTGAGGTCGTGGTTGTGGTGGTGTTGGTGGCAGCTGGTGTTGGCGGCAATGGTGGTGTTGGCGTGATAAAGGTGGTAGTGGCAGTTGTTGTGTTGGCTGAAGGTGCCGGCAATGGTGGTGTTGGCGTAATGAAGGTGGTGGTGGCAGTTGCTGTGCCGGCTGAAGGAGGGTGCTCCGGTGGTGATGGTGTTGGCTGTGGTGGTAGGGAGGTGAGGAAGAAGAAGAAGATGAAGAAAATGGAGGTGAAGAATAAGAAGAAGATGAAGAAAATAGAGGTGAAGAAGAAGAAGAAGAAGAAGAAGAAGAAGAATGGAGAGGAGGAGGAGAAGAAGAAGAAGAATAGTGGGAAGGAGTTCGGCTGTGAGAGAAGGAGGGAAGGAGGGAGAGAGAGGTGAGTGAAGAATAGGTTTCCTAGGGATTAGGGTCGGCTACATGGGGATGAGAGAGAGAGAGAGAGAGAGAGAGAGAGTGTGTGTGTGTGTGTGTGTGTGTGTGTTAAAATAGGGGAAATGGGTGGTTGTGATAGGGGAAGATTGAATCAAGGGATAGGATTTAGCTTGAGTGAATAGTACTATACAAGAGTGAGAGAGAAAGAAAGAGAGAGAGAGAGAGAGGGGGGGGGGGTGACCGGTCACATGACCCAAAAGGGGTTTCTCTATTTGATTTGCACCAATAGGAGTTTGACACCTAGCAACCCCTTTGTATTTGAGTCCCTTAAAATTTGGGATTTACAAATGAAGGAGAAAGAGTGAGGATTTGATGTGAAAAATTGGTGTTTGGTATTTTGTAGGATGGAGAGGATGTTGGATATTTTGTATGAGCCTCATGATTGGGTGTGAGGGTTAAGTTAGGGTTTAGTTCATTCGATTTCACCAATTTAAATAAAAGTTGTGTCATAGATGCTCTTAAATAAAATGGGAGAACATGGGATCTCAATTGTGAGTGACATAAATATCATGGATGGTATAGGATTGGTTTTAGTCTTGGGCCATTTAATTGGTTTGGCAAAACGGGTTGAGTTTGTGTCCCCAAATCGATGGCAACGACATAGGTACAAGGCATAGGATTAAAGAATTAATTTTTGTGACTGGAAAGTTGTGCAATTAAAATAGAGCACAAGGGAGTATGTTTGTGAGTGAGAGAAATGTCCAGTGTTGGGTTGTCAGGTTAAGAGTGCAAAGATTTGTTGGAAAGTAAAGGCTATTGTTGTGCTCCAATTATTGTATCAACGGTAAGGTGCACCAAAAGTTTAGAATTAAAGAACCAGTCTACATAATCCCTAATTTCTAATAATCAACCTGAAGCTAAACCAAAATTCTCACCATATCCAGTCTACCTAAAAATTTGTTGAGGGGGTTTACAACCTTCCCAACTTAGAAGAATTTTGTCTGCGAAATTAAAAGTAAAGCACGAATAAGAGTTGTGAGAATTAAAAAGTTAACATGTAATTAAAATACAGTACATAAATTCATACCTTAGCCCTCAAATAAATGAGAGAAACAATGTCGAACAGAATTCTCGCTCCCCCAGGTAGACTCACCCGGTGAATTAAGCTTCCATGCAACCCTGACAAGTCGAATAGTCTGTCCCCTCAAAACCTTCTCACTGCGATTGACTATACCTGCTGGCTACTCCATATTTGATAAATTGGGCCCGACTGTAATCTCTGAATGATCGAACACATGGCTAGGGTCTACCACGTATCTTCTCAACTGTGATTCATAAAATACGTCATGCACGCCTTCTAATAACGGAGGCAATGTAAGACGATAAGCCACTTCGCCAACACGTTCCAAAATATCAAAATGTCCTATATACCTCAGACTCAGCTTGCCTCTGCCCCTAAATCTGATAGTACCACGAGTAGGCAATATCTTCAAAAATACATGATCACCTTCCTTGAATTCTAAAGGCCTGTAGGGCGTATCTGTCCAATGCTTCTGCCTGTCCTGTGCTGCGCGCAAGTGGCTCTGAATATGCTTTACTTTCTCTACTATCTGTGTCACCAACTTTGGACCAAGTATCTAACGCTCTCCCGCGTCACTCCAATATACCAGCGACCTACACTTTATGTCGTACAGTGCCTCATAAAGTGCCATATGTATGCTTGCTTGGTTATTGTTATTGTAGGAAAATTCCACCAAGTGTAGATGGTCCTCCTAAGATCCTCCAAAGTCGATCATGCACGCTCTCAATATATCCTCTAGTATCTGAATCGTGCGCTCTAACTGACCATCAGTATGTGGATGATATACAGTTGAGGCGAGTTCCTAGACACTCCTGCATACTTCGCCAGAAATATAACGTAAATCTGGAATCATGATCCGATACAATGCTGACAGGAACTCCATGTAGTCGTACTATCTATCTCATGTACATGTCAGCCCATATCTCCGTAGATTGTCCGACTCTGAAGGGAAAGAAATGCGCCAACTTGGTGAGTCGGTCCACGATAACCCAGACTGTATCCTTTCCGCTAGGTGTCCTCGAAAATCCTATGACGAAGTACATGGTAATGTGCTCTCACTTCCACTCAGGAATAGGAAGCGGCTGCAATAGTCCTGCAGTCCTCTGATGTTCGACCTTGACTTGCTGACAGACCAAACATCTCGCCACAAATCTCGTAATATCCCTCTTCATCCCAAGACACCAGTAGTGTTGTCTCAAATCTCGGTACATCTTCGTACCCCCAGGATAAATAGAATAAATCAAACTATGGTCCTCGGTCATCAACTCCTGGTATAGCTCGCCACTCAGAATATATAGGCGATCTCCATACCTCAACATTCCGTCTTCATGAATCCGGAGTCCCGTCTGCATGCCGGCCTCTGTCCTCTCTCGCAGTCTCCGAAATCTCGCATCAGTAGGCAAGGCTGCCTTGATCCTCTCAACCAATGTAGACTGAACTTCTAGACTGGGCATATGTCCATCCCTTCCTGGCAATATAACCTCTATCCCGAGCTCCTGAAGATCCTCTAACAAATATTGCTGAGTCATCAAAAAGTATGCCATGGGCTTCCTGCATAAGGCATCTTCTACAATATTTGCCTTGCTAGGGTGGTACTGGAACTCAATATCATAGTCTGTCATCAACTCTAACCAATGTATCTATATCAGGTTAAGTTCCTTCTAAGTGTAGATATACTTCAGACTTTTGTAATCTGTGTAAATCTTAACCCTCTCTCCATAAAGGTAGTGCCGCCATAGCTTTAGTACAAATATCACCGCAGCTAGCTATAGATCATGTGTTGGGTAATTTTTCTCATGAATCCTCAGTTGTCTCGATGATTAAGCTATCACCTTGTTATGATGCATCAGTACATATCCTAGTCCGCTCCCAGATGCATTGCTATACACCATAAATCTTTCAGATCCAGAAGGAAGTGTCAGGATCGATGTTGTCATCAGACGCTTCTTCAGCTCATCGAAAGCCATCTGATACTCCTCAGTCCAGATAAACTCCTCGCCTTTATGCGTCAATCGCGTCATTGACGCAGCGATCCTCGAGAAGTTTTTCACGAACCTTCGATAATATCTGGCAAGTCCGAGAAAACTTCTAACCTCCGTAACTAATGTAGGGGTAGGCCACATCTCCACTGTGGCGATATTCTTCGGATCAACTAATACTTACTATTGGAACCATCACTGATACCCTTTACTCTTCCTTCTACTTATAGTACCAATACTAATAATAATGACACCTTATCATAGAACCATTGCTATAAGGTACTATGCTATGGGTATCTCTAGATTAATGCCTACTGCTCACATGTCCAACTAGAAAACACTTACAAACTCATAAGTCATACTCAGTCAACACTGATATAAGACACAAACCTAATTGTAAGTCATTAATTATCATACTAACAAGGAATCCTCAAGGAAAAGAAGCTCAAAAGGAACTGGATTAAGGACTGAAGGTATTCTACTGCTAATAAATAAAAAGAAGCGATGGAACAAAGTCATGTAATAACGGAAATAGATAAGTCTTGAGATGATACTTTAAGAAATAATTTAAGATATAACCTGATAATCATATACGTCTGTCCGAAATTATGACAGGTTCCGTAACTAAGGTATGCAACTCTATAATCATGTCGTCTAGGATCCTGACCACGCCAACCGGTATAGCTGCGAGAAACTCTAAATTCATAACTAAGATATGTACATCCGAAGTCGGATTCCTATATTTTCGACACGGCAGCTAATATGGCTGCGATAAATTCTAGGTTCCATAACCAAGTAGACGTTTTACCTTTCTCACTGTCCTCATCAACATATGTCATCAGATGTTACCGTAAAGTTCAGTCCGTAAATTTTATCTCAATATGAAATCAAACTCAACAAAGATACCAAGAATTAAATTTAACGACTGATCAACAAGAATCAAACTCAATAATAACAAGCAAGAATGGACGGGAACAAGGGGAAAAGATTTAAATTAGAAATTATAATAAGATTCTCAAGGGTCGTCCTAGGAAGCTTCTCAAAAATTTATGATTGAGTATCCTCTCTCATCCTAGTATCCTATGTACTATATCCTATCGCAGGCACGCAGTAGTACAACTAAGTTGTCGCACTATCACGATATCGCATAACTTGCAAAGCTAGACCTGCATGGGCTACCACTAAAAATATGTCACGACCCGCACCCGGTATAAGGGCACGAGTGAGCGGGTACGTCCAGTCTACGCCACAGCATCGGCGGTAGAACGCTGTCTAGGTCATGTAACTATCTAATCAATCTCACATGAATATCTAACTCCATAAGGAGGCACAAATATCACAATATAATACGGAATAATCAATCATATAAACTCGAGCACGATGAGATATCGAAGAAAGCAAATAAAATACAAGACAAGTCTAAACAATAATAAATAGTCTAACCTGCAATCAATAACGTCCAAATCTCCAAGTATGCTGGAAACAAGTCCTCTATGTCACAGTCTGAAAAACATATCCAGTCAGGATTGGAACAAAGTACAAGCACTAACAATAGTTCTATGTATATTGACAAAAACTATAATACAGTGTAAAGAATTACAAGACAGATATGAAAACTGGCAATAAGAGATACTGGAATAGGAAATACTGGAATAATGAAATACTGGAGCATATGTCATCATCAATGTACATCTAGCAATGAAATAGAAATACAAGTACACACTAGAACAATGAACTGGTATATATGTGAATGCTAGAATCATGACTAGAACATAAGGAATGCTATATCAATATACTAGAGATACATGTCAAGAACATCTAACTAAGTATGTGAAACATCAGCATATCATGTGATCGGCTTGGGATTGATCAGGCTTGCTATGTATGACTAGCTATAATTCATGTAAGGTCAGGCTAACCATCCGGATAGCTATAATGCAAGCAGTAGTTAGGCTAGTCACACATAACAGGCTATGAGGCATGTAATGGTCAGGCTGCACCGACGTGAGGTATGGGTGAGCTATGATGCATGTAAAGTTTGGATATGATCACATAAGCTACTAATATTTCCCCGTTTTCCCCAGCTAGCATGATGGATTCTAAAACATGACTCCTCGTGACAGGTCTCGATGATGCCAACTCGTATAAATAACAGTGTCAGATTCAGGTACGCTATACAATAAGAGTTATAGAGGTAATCAACATAATAGAAACTGTCAGATAATGTACTCGCCTGTGGTCCTTAGCTGGTAATACCAATGCTTGTTTCCGAATCTTGTCTGAAATCCAACAGTTCTAAAGACAGCATATAATACAATATTGCATCAGACATTACACTAATACACAATCATAAATACACTGGACTCAGGGCTACGTTAGGTATGACACTGGTCAACTAGGGTCAAGTGCGCGTCTAATTGTGCGGTGTCGCATCTGTAATTGCTGTGCATAACAAACAGTCAATGGTACGGTCTTGCCAGTACGTCAGTGTACATATGACAGTCTTCTAACATGTTATCTGGTCACAGGTCAATGTAACTACGGGATATCCGTGGTTACATTCGGGTCATCAAGTACATAGTCATATAATTCATATTATTATCTATTATATACATTAATACTAATTAATTACAATTATAATAGATATATGTATATACATACCAATTTGGTGACTATACTTTATAGATATATCTACGTACATGTATATCAATATACACTTAATAACTATATTCATATACTAAATCGAATAATATACAATACATATACATGTGTGTATATATAAACTAGTTTGAGAAATATACTATATATATATATGTACCAATATATATTTAAATATATATATTAATACGTATGCTAATACGTATATACCTATAACCATATACCATACAAAAATATACTAAATGAATACATATACACATACGTACAAAATCCCGAAGGAGGGCAGGAACGAACCTGCGCACGGCACAACGACGATGACGACGATATTGACGATGGTGTTGATGACGATGATGTTCATGACGACGATGTCGATGGCGAACAGGGAGGAGGCAGGGTCGAGGCTGCTCGGGGTGGTGTCGGGGCACTGCTGGGGACGTCGACGAGGGAAAGGGAAGAGGAGAATGAAGAGGAGGTCAAGAAAGAGGTCTGGATGTGCTCGGGGATGGAGAGCTCAGGCGTGAAGGTGGCCGGGGGACTGTTCAGGTGGAGGTCTTGTCACGCCCCATTCCTAAAATACATAGGACTAGGACTCGTAAACATGCCAGCCGCATGGATATGGCAACTCTAATATATGAAAACCATAACCCATACGTACGCTGTAATATGAATATCAAATCCACAAGTGGTATAAAATCTATCACAAGTCACAGGGTACAATCTAAATCTCATCCACGAAAATTAAATATAAATAAATAACCAACATCTATATAACTAGATCTCAATAAGTAGTATCTAAAGATGATAGTTGGATGGAAACAAATCCACTACCAACTCGAATGTAAGAGTAAATACAAAATAAGTACAACACAACAACACCATATAAGAATACTAGCTAGCAATCACGGGCTCGAAGAAAGGACATCCACGAAACATATATAGCCATCCAATCTGCGCTCCTACAAATACTCAAGAACAGATACACCTGGCAGAGGACCAGGTCCTCAGAGGGACGTAACAAGATACAGAAAAGTGAGCCAACTTGAATACAGTAAACATGCATATAATTTGAAAATAAATAAGTACGCTGTACAAGACAATCTATATGAATACAATGAGGACAACTTTTTGACGTATGGACAAGGGTAGGCTACTCGATCTACCTCACAACTCACACACACGTTAATGGACATCAGAAATCGATATACCGCGGGGGTAGCGACCAACGAGACTCCAGAAATTGATATACCGTGGGGGTAGCGACTAGCGCGACACACGTCCGTAGTGCGAACTATATACTATGGTTTACCAGAGTGGTTAAAAGCCCATACGTCTAATGATTGTCCTCTCATGATACTAGGTGCCTGTGTGTGTCAACATATCTAATACATAGTAATGACTGAAGAAAAACTACACATGCAAGAACTATATAGAAATGCAATAAATATACAGAAATATACTAAACATACAAAATACTGTAAGCAATTTGGCAAGGTATCTTGCCTGATAAGAAAGCTGCAGAGTGTAATGTCCCGATGTCAACACCAAGAGTCAGAAGCTACGGCCTCAGAACAAATATCTCCGGATGCTGAAATAAACATCATCAATATTTTTGAAATGAGCAAAATAGCTAAAAAGTACTTCCCTTTCGTCCAATTTGGACACAGGGGCAAAATGGTAATTTTGGGTAAAAGTGGGGTCCAAGTGTGGCCCACTTTGCACCGAAAAATGTGCCAAAGGTAACAGTCTCTAAATAGGACAAACAATAGGTCAAACAACTCTAAATGTCAATATGAACCCAACGGTATGTCCAAATGTGAATTCCGATGGGCCGAACATAATTTTGTCCAAAAAGTCAACTGTGGGGCCCGCCAATTAGCGATCTGGTCAACCGTCTCAGAATTACATAAAAATTGGGTCATGGGACCAGCACGTTACCACGAGTCCAGTGGTGCAAGTTTCGTCGTAATCTAACAAGCATGCACAAAATATGAGCGACTTCCACAAAAGTTGCGACACGGGGTGTGTCCGCGGATACGGCCTGATTTCGGCACGCACACACGTCCGAATCAGTTTCCACAAATTTTTACGTATTTGGTTACGCTGCGTGCACCGTTTGGTACACTTAGTACACGGCGGGGCGGTCCCGTTTGGCGGGACGCGCTCCGTTTCACAACTTTTGAAAATCTAGAAAAGTGGGTTCGCGGGATTTTGTGATGAATTTAATTATGTCCACAGCAGTTAATAATCTAGGATTATTTAACAGAAAATAAACTAGGTCAAGTGGTCTACGCATACAAAAAAGAATCACCGAATTTGGATCTCTGTGGTGGGAGATACGAACTCGGCAACATGGGTGGTCAACACAGTTTTCTGCGATCCCAGAATTCGGTCTGCTTGTGCCAACTTGGGCGCTATTTTCGTCTATGGGTACACATTGTTCGAGGTTTGCTATCATACAGATATGGGAGAGGGTTAATGGGTGAGCATACCGATGAAGACGGAACGGCGTTTGGTTGAGCGAGTCGACGGAAAGCAACTCCGGAACAAAGGTACCTCGAGTGGGAATCTGCAGTGCGCGAGGTCACGGTCGTCGGGATTGGTTTGGACAGCCTGGCGGGGTTCTCTGGCTGCGGTGATGGCTCTCTCTAGGTCTAGATGAGAAGATGAGGGCCTGAAGGTTTTAGGTTAAGGTTTATGATATATATATATAAAATAGGAATAGGAAGAGAGGAGAGAGGAGGCGGGTCCTTGGGGGTCGGGTCTGGAGGAAATAGCAAGGGGGGCGCTGGCTGTGTTCACAAGGAAAAGGGGGCGGGTGGTATAGGCTTAGGCGGCTGTACTTTGCATGGGATGGTTTGCTATTTGCTAAGTTTGCTAGTAAGTTGCTTTGTTGGAATAGGAATAGGAATTGCTAACGTTTGCTAAGTTGCTTGCTAAGTTGGAATGGAATTGGTTTGCTAATGGAATGGAATTGGTTTGCTAACGTGCTACTTTAGTTGGAATGGAAATTGCTTTGGTTTGCTTAAGTTCTGCTACTTTTGCTTTGGTTATTTGTTATTAGTAATAGTTATTATTATTATTAGTTTATTAATACTTTCTTTTCTTTTCTTTTCTTTTCCTTTTTCTTTTTAAAATATATATATACATATATATATATTTATATATATATATATATATATATATATATATATATATATATATATATATATATATATACTCATAAGAAAATTTATAGATTAGAATAATGCACACCGTTAGGCTAGCAACTGCTCAAGGGGTCTCCTACATGAAATAAATTTCGAAAAATTCCTAATGGTCCCATAAATCCTCTAAGTGCCCAAACACCTAAAATAAAAATTATTAAAAATATATTTCTCCTAATTAGCCACTAATTACTATAATTAAATTAATAATTAATAAAAAAAGGTTTATACGATTTTTAGGAAGAGGAATTTTACATTCTACCCAACTTATAAAAATTTCGTCCTCGAAATTAAAACTAAGCCGCGGTAGAAGTCAAGGATGGTATAAGATTTGCATTATTTAAAATACAAGGCTAGGTTTAAAGGGGTGGGCGATGTTGCGCATTGCACATCCCAAAAATTATGGAAAAATTTACATGAGCAAAAAATAGGTTTCTTCATGTGTCGTATCCAACGGTGTGGACACCTAAATGCTCTTTTGCATAAAGCGCCCAACAATTAAAAATTGCACAAAGATGAGAATTGGTTGATGGACACGTCTAGGATAAGGGTGTAGAATTTGTAGGAAGGCAGTGGCTAGTGAAGTGCTCCAATTATCGAAGCAATAGTAAGGTGCACTAAGTGATATAATTATTGCAAAATTAAATAAAAATATCGTGTTCTATCTCTAACTGGACTCAATCTAACCTTAGTCTCACTATCTCAGCCAGGTAGATTAAATTTTGGGTGAGGGTTTCACAATCTACCGAACTTAAATTTATCCATCTATCACATAAGGCTACATATCTAGGAAAACTATTTCTCATATTATTTAATCATGTTATTCAATCCTCAAAGTTTAACACCAAACATATCATCTATGATATGTCCTTAATCAATTATAAAAGAGGGTCACTAAGTCATATGATTAGCCTTATGGGGTATATCTAGTACTATCAGTGTCAACTTATACCAGCACGAGGTTTCGTCTTTCCGAAATAGGGGGAGACGGAGAATAATAATAAAGAATTCAAGGTAAAGGTGCCAGAATACAAGTACGAGGTTCAAAGAGATTAAAGAATTCGAAAAGAGAGTTGTCAGGACGGTTGTGGATTGAAATTCTATTTTTGATAATTTCCTATTTATATGCTCGTATCAGTACAGTTATGTAACCGATACGATGTGTCAGACATGTCTAGGGGCAAGTATATCCGTCTACTACCATATATCTCAATCCACGTAAAGTAGTCATGCGAAGAGCGAACCAAGCGCACTAAGGTTAGCTAGACCTTAATACACCAATTCTGATTAGGCAATTGTATCATTGTGTGCACCCAATAATACATATGCCATGAGCAAGCTCGATAAAAGAATAAGCTTGCAAAAACTAGGCTATAATAGCAGCATAAGTCAAGGTAGTACAGCAAACATAAATACGCTGGATTATGATGAAAGAAGGTACATAACAATTCAAGTTCACAAAAGATAAGACTCCATAATCTTTACAGTTGTCATACTAATTCCTTATCTAAGTCGAAAGTCGACAAAGTAGGGGTATAGCCTCTAAGTTCTACAGTCCGAAAAAATACTGTCGTCCTAAGCTAGCATACAGTTAATGTTGTTCAATCACACTTCAATAATAGGGCAAAAGACTATGTGATACTAGGTTGTGAGGTATACTACCCAACTTATAACAATAAACTAATACAGTAATTGTCTTAAGGATAACGTAGAAACTCCTGTTAAGGTCTACGAGAAGAGGTCTTGGTACTTATTAGGGTATCCGCTCATATTACATAGGTCATGATCGTACTAAGTCTTAGTCTTAGTGCAAGTGTCAATAGTAAGAATGGAACAGTTACTGGCCTCAAGGGAAAGGGAATATAACTCGTATTGAGGTGGGGTACGTATTACGAAATTTAAAACTAAGGGATAAGCACCAGGTCTCAATCTACAAGAATAGCTTAAACCATCAAGTTCTAACTACTAAGCACACAATTCCAAAATTTAACATTTACAACTATAATCCCAGCAACTATATATCCTAACATAGAATAAATTTACTTGGTCTATAATCAGAAGTGTCAGATGGCACGAGTTGAAAGATGAAGAATAGAGGAACAAAATTTAGTCGTCGCACAATTAGCGAACGCTAAGGTCGCAGAGGAACAATATATGAAATTAATATAGAGGGCTCTAGATAACATCATGATTTTCTAAGGGAAAGTGGTATGCTAGTTGCTATGTTCGAGCTATGATCAAGAGAAATGTTATATTCATTGCTCTTGGCTTCCTAAGGTACTGTCTGCTGCTAATAAGACAATGATCTAAGTTCATAGTTCTAATATTATCTCACCATAAGAGTTAGGTCCAGCCCTAATATTTAACCTTGGATTTCTATTGGTCTCTCAATACTAGGGTCAAACAATATGGTCAAACTTCTAACTAACTCTAGTAGTATCTATACTACTCCCAAGTCCTCATAATAGATCAAAGGGTAATGGTAAACCAATTTAGAGATAAGGAATTCTAGGGTTCACTAGATATTCTAAACTTAGTGGTGTGTCTATATTCTCGTTGTATTCTTAATAGGTATGCTACCATAATTATCATCCTAATAATAGAGGTTCCTATATTCTAGCAGAAGGCTATTCTCAAAGAACTATTAGGGAAGTACAGGAATCAAGCATGATACAATTATTCAGATAGAATGGATTGGAAGGAGAGCGAATCATAGTCAATTGTGGATGAGATCCTATACTCTATTCCTAGGTGCAGGCTTGTTCGGTACAATAACGTAACCGAGACAATATACTCTCGACCTGCATGGGCCACCACAAAAATATGTCACGTCCCAGTCCCAAAATACATAGGACTAGGACACGTAAATATGCCAGCCGCATGGATATGGCAACTATAATATATGGAAACTATAACCCATAAGTACGCTGTAATATGAATATCAAATCTACAAGTGGTATAAAATCTATCACAAGTCACAGGGTACAATCTAAATCTCATCCACGAAAATCAAATATAAATAAATAACCAAAATCTATATAACTAGATCTCAATAAGTAGTATCTAAAAATGATAGTTGGATGAAAACAAATCCACTACCAACTCGAATGTAAGAGCAAATATAAAATAAGTACAACACAAAAAAACCATATAAGAATATTGGCTAGCAATCACGGGCTCGAAGAGAGGACATCCACGAAACATATATAGCCATCCAATCTGCACTCCTGCAAATACTCAAGAACAGATACACCTGGCAGAGGACCAGGTCCTCAGAGAGACGTAACAAGATACAGAAAAGCGAGCCAACTTGAATACAGTAAACATGCATATAATTTGAAAATAAATAAGTACGCTGTACAAGACAATCTATATGAATGCAATAAGGACAACTTTTTGACGTATGGGCAAGGGTAGGCTACTCGATCTACCTCACAACTCACACACACATCAATGGACATCAGAAATCGACATACCGCGGGGGTAGCGACCAGTGAGACTCCATAAATCGACATACCGCGGGGGTAGCGACCAGCGCGACACACGCCCGTAGTGCGAACTATATACTACGGTTTACCAGAGTGGTTAAAAGCCCATACGCCTAATGATTGTCCTCTCATGATACTAGGTGCCATGTGTGTGTCAACATATCTAATACGTAGTAATGACTGAAGGAAAACTACACATGCAAGAACTATACAGAAATGTAATAAATATACAGAAATATACTAAGCATGCAAAATACTGTAAGCAATTTGGCAAGGTATCTTGCCTGGTAAGAAAGCTGCAGAGTGTAATGTCCCGATGTCAACACCAAGAGTCAGAAGCTACGGCCTCAGAACAAATATCTTCGAATACTGAAATAAACATCACCAACATTTTTGGAATGAGCAAAATAGCTAAAAAGCACTTCTCTTTCGTCCAATTTGGACACAGGGGCAAAATAGTAATTTTGGATAAAAATGGGGTCCACGTGTGGCCCACTTTACACCAAAAAGTGTGCCAAGGGTAACAGTCTCTAAATAGGACAAACTATAGGTCAAATAACTCTAAATGTCAATACGAACCCAACAGTATGTCCAAAAGTGGATTCCGATGGGCCGAACACATTTTGTCCAAAAAGTCAACTGTGTGGCCCGCCAATTGGCGATCTGGTCAACCGTCTCAGAATTGCATAAAAATTGGGTCATGGGACCAGCGTTACCACGAGTCCAGTGGCGCAAGTTTCGTCGCAATCTGACAAGCGTGCACAAAATACGCGCGACTTTCACAAAAGTTGCGACACGGGGTGTGTCCGCCGATACGGCCTGATTCCGGTGCGCACACACGTTCGAATCAGTTTTCATAAATTTTTACGTGTCCGGTTAAGCTGCGTGCACCATTCGGTACACTTGGTACACGGCGGAGCGGTCCCGTTTGGCGGGACGCGCTCCGTTTCATAACTTTTGGAAATATGGAAAAATGGGTTCGCGGGGTTTTGTGATAAATTTAATTATATCCACAGCAGTTAATAATCTAGGATTATTTAACAGAAAATAAACTAGGTCAAGTGGTCTACGCATACAAAAAAGAATCACCGAATTCGGATCTCTGTGGTGGGAGATACGAACTCGACAACATGGGTGGTCATCGCAGTTTTCTGCGATCCCAGAATTCGATCTACTTGCGCCAACTTGGGCGCTATTTTTGCCTATGGATACACGTTGTTCGAGGTCTACTATCATACAGATATGAGAGAGGGTTAAGGGGTGAGCATACCGGTGAAGACGGAAAGAGTTTTGGTTGAGCGAGTCGACGGAAAGCAACTCCGGAACAAAGGTACCTCGAGTAGGAATCTGCAGTGCGCGAGGTCGATGTCGGAATTGGTTTGGATGGCCTGGCGGGGTTCTCTGGCTGCGGTGACGGCTCTCTCTAGGTCTAGATGAGAAGAGGAGGGTCTGGAGGTTTTAGGTAAAGGTTTATGAAAGATATATATATATATATATATATATATATATATATATATATATATATATAATAGGAATAGGAAGAGAGGAGAGAGGAGGCAGGTCCGTGGGGGTCGGGTCTGGAGGAAATAGCAAGGGGGGCGCTGGCTGTGTTCACAAGGAAAATGGGGCGGGTGGTATAGGCTTAGGCGACTGTGCTTTGCATGGGATGGTTTGCTATTTGCTAAGTTTGCTAGTAAGTTGCTTTGTTGGAATAGGAATAGGAATTGCTAACGTTTGCTAAGTTGCTTGCTAAGTTAGAATGGAATTGGTTTGCTAATGGAATAGAATTGGTTTGCTAACGTGCTACTTTAGTTGGAATGGGAATTGCTTTGGTTTGCTTAAGTTTTGCTACTTTTGCTTTGGTTATTAGTTATTAGTAATAGTTATTAATATTATTAGTTTATTAATACTTTCTTTTCTTTTCTTTTCTTTTCCTTTTTCTTTTTAAAATATATATATATACATGTATATATACTCATAAGAAAATTTATAGATTAGAATAATGCACACCGTTAGGCTAGCAACTGCTCAAGGGGTCTCCTACATGAAATAAATTTTGAAAAATTTTTAATGGTCCAATAAATCCTCTAAGTGCCCGAACACCTAAAATAAAAATTATTAAAAATATATTTCTCCTAATTAGCCACTAATTACTATAATTAAATTAATAATTAATAATAAAAAAAGGTTTATACGATTTTTAGGAAGAGGGATTTTACAGGTCTGCTCGGAGGAGGTGACCGAAGTTGATCCAGGCGGGGTCGGGCCGAAGAGGTTCAGTTGACGGAGGAGTACAGCGGGTCGAGTGGTCCGGTCGACTCCGGCGGCTGCTGTCGAGTCGAAGGTAGAGGGTGGTCGTCGTGGATCTCTGGTCCGGCGAGTACAGGCGAACGGAAAGAGGGATCCGGCGGGTGCAGCGATGCTCTGGTGCAGTCGTGAGGTCTTCGACGAGGCGGAGATCGGGGGTGAGTCTGCTCGTGGACGGAGGAGGATTGTGCCGGTGGTGGCCGGTCGAGGGATTTGTGTTGTCGAGGTGGCTCCGACGTCGGGATAGGTTGTCATGATCCGGTCAGTGGGCCCAGGCGGAGATGGCCGGCGGGGAACTAGTCGGAGCGGTGGAAGGAGGTAGATGGTGAACAAGAAGAATAGGTCGGCTGAACTTAGGTTTGGTTTAAAGGAAAAATAGAAAAGGAAAAGTAAAGAAAGGGAAAAAGATTATTTATACAAGTAGGGTGTGGGTTTGACCTAGAATTGGTTTGACTGGTCAACCCCTCTTGGAATTGGGCTTCTCATGTATGATTTCAAGGGCCATGATTCAAATGGGTTCAAAATGAAAGGCTATGATGCATTGGTTCAAGGTTTAGAGGACCATGGTTTTAAGGAGGTTGGTGTTGCATTACACACTCCCAAAAATCATGAAAAAATACACATAAAGGAGAATTGGGTTTAATTTCATGTCGTGTCCAACGGGGTGGACAACTTAATGCACTTTTGCATAAAAGTGCCCAACAATTGGAAATTTACACAAAGTGAGATTTATGAACTTAATTTATTTTAAATAAATACAAGTGGTGTTCTAAAATTAATTAGAAGTATAAGAGACTAAAATTAGGTGGGACCCAAGTGTCATGAATGAAGAAGACTCAGAATAAAATATTGTCCTAATTTGGGTTGCACGAAATAGGTCGAGATTGTGTCACCAATTTTGATTGGAACGTACAAGGATACAAAATTGAATTTATATCGAATTAAATAAAAATATTTACGACGAATATTGTGCGACTAAAATGAAGCATAAGGAAGCATATTTATAAGTTATACAAAGGTCAGAAAAGAAGACAGGCATGTCTAGGACAAGGTTGTAGAATTTGTTGGAAGACAAAAGCTAGCGTAGCGCTCCAAATATCGAAGCAACGATAAGACGCAACAATAAAATAAAATTACGGTATTTAAATATAATTAATTATCATGCAATCATTTACACATTAATTATGAAAAGACGAAAATATTCCTAATCTGAAATATGGGGGTGACACTAGGACAATGTCATAGTCTGGCATAGAGAAGACTTGAAATGGGGCACGCATATCTCACCCACAAACAACTACTGAACAAGATCTACAAGTGTCGCTAACCGGTACTATTCCACCTCCCGTAAGAATCTTCTTAATCTTTGGAAGGGGTACAGTTGCTATTCTATGGGTAGCCATGAAACTAGCAGCTATGAAAGAGTGTGTGGCAACATAATCAATTAATGCTACTGCTGGTAATGAAGCTAATAAAATAGTACATGTGATCACCTCTCCAGCGGTCTCTGCCTCCTCAACGCGTAAATTCCTGGCCCTGTCCCGGTGCTGGTGCCCTTGGCTGCTGTCGAGCCTGCTGGAAATGAACTTCCTGCGGGGCCAAGAGTGGCCTCCTCTGGTTTTCTCCTTGTGCAGTGGTTGCATAGCCCCAACTCCTGCGTAGGGCGGCCTCGGTCTTGGAAAGACTAGCCCAGGAGGCTGTTGGTAGGGCCTCGGTGCTGGTAAGGCTGGTCGATGAACCATCGGTACTGGAATGGTCATGCCCCAGTCCCAAAATACGTAGGACTAGGAATACGTAACCTGCCCAGCCGTATGTATATGAACTCCAATATATGGAAACCATATACACACGTACGCTGTTTATGAATATTCAATCCACCAGTGGTAATATACTGTCACAACAAGTCACACAGAATCTATATCTCATCCACAGCACAAATAATAGGTAGAAATAAAGAGCTAAATAATAACTGAATATCAAGATGAGTATCTAGTCTGATAGTCAGGTGAAAACAAATCCACTACAAAACGACTATACTGAAGTAGCAACAAAATCTCTAAATAGTGGAAATAAAATCACAGCTACTCTAAGGGTAAGACCTCCTCAGTCAGGTAAGTAGAGTCAGGTCCAGGTCCGTACTCCTGTGGATACTCCTGCTCGTCCATATCTGGAAAGGGACCAAGTCCTCAGAGGGACGTAACAAGATACATATAAATATGCCAATAAAGTACTGAAATATAAACATCCAATGGGTCGCCTAACCGTCTAAGTGAAATGCAACTTGAGGACTACTTTGAGTGTATGGAAAGTGTAGGCTAGACATATGCTGACGTAATTCACCAATCGTGATAACTGGCTAGTATATGCCACATATGCCCCCTAATACAAGGGCCCAATGTATGTAATAACGTCCTACCGCTCTAGAGAACGGGGAATCTGTATAGTATATAAAGTCCATATCACCCCGAAGAGTGTGGCATCAGTGTAATATATATATCGTCCATATCACTCCGTCGAGTGTGGCATCAGTGTAAAGGAAATGGGGTGTCCCATACGCCTACTAGTAGTCCTCCCCGCCCAATGCTCTAAGCATGCCACATCCATGACACGATAAAATCTCTAAATAACTGCCAGGTCTACTAGCATACAAAGTTTCTATCAGCAGTTATCCTTATCCATCGCACGACCTATACGTACCAGTGGCCAGCCGACTACGCAAGTTCGTGTCCTACATGTGAATCACACTCGTGTAAGAATAGTGTCATGGCCAATGAAACATAAAATGCCTCATAATACTGGGATGGTCTCATAAAATAAGTCCAAAATCTACATAAATAAATATGATACGATGACATCGTCGTTGCACCCAAGCTTCCTTGGACGCACCATTTATTTAGAAATAGATGAACTGAATAAGCAGAAATAAACTCTATGCAGACAACATATGGAATGTAAATATTAGTACAATGGCAAGTTATACTTGCCGAGCAAGAGTTCAGTATAGTGCAAGCGTCCAATACTATGTTAAGTTGTGTGGAAGAAGTGGGGTTTTGGGTTGTATTGCATGGGATATATATATGGGAAAAGAGGTCGGTTTCCGCGGGGGGTAGTTTAGTATTTAGTGGTTTCAGAACTACTGCTGCTGCTGGTTTTCTTTCTTTCTCTTGTTTGGTTTTGGGTTTGGAAGAGTTTAGTAATAATAGAGGCAGTGGGGAAACTTAGTGGTTAAGAACTACTGCCGCTGCTGTTTCTTTCTTTCATTGGTTTTGGTCTCGGTGGAGGAGAGTTTAGTAATAATAGGGATAAGAAGCGGTAGAATGAGGCGGTGGTATTGCTTCTGATATTTTTTTTCACACGCGTGGAGAAGGAAGCAAAGTTGGTTTTTGCTACTGCTGCTGTTGATATTTTCTTCCCTAACGGATCCAGGTAGGGGCTACACGGGTAGTGGGTTCAAGTGGGTAGGGTAGAGGCTAAGGGGTTAACGGTTTTGGGTAGAGATCCAATAGGAAATTATATTTATACATATATACATATCTATACATAAAAATTATATTGGTGCACCTATTACGCTAACAACTGTCCAAAGGGCCTCTTACATAAAATAAATTAGGAAAATTTATAATGGCTCCATAAATCCTCTAAATGCTCAAACACCTCAAAATAAAATCTAATAAAATATATTCTCTCTATTTGGCTCATAACTATAGGTTAAAATAATTAATAAAATAATTAATACAGTTTTCAGAATTAGGGATTTTACATTCTACCCAACTTATAAAAATTTTATCCTCGAAATTAAAATAGGGTAGGGTCTCTCTATCTAATCTCTCTTGATCATAATTTAAAAGAATTCACCTCAAGTTTAATAATGCAATTTCTACCCAACTTAGAATTTACCCATCTATCACTTAAGGCTATATATTTAAGAAAGCTATTCCTCAAATTATTTAATCATGTTATTCAATCCTCAAAGATTACACAAAACATATCACCTATGATATACCCTTAATTACGGGAAGTAATCTTCAAATAATGTGATTGGCCTATGGGGTATCTCTAGTAATATCTGTATATCATACTTATACCAAGCACGAGATTTCGTCTTTTCGAAGTAAGGAAGGACGGAAAACAATAATAACGAGTTCAAGGGAGAGGTAATAAATTAGAAGTATGGGGATCAAGGCGTTTAATGAATTCAAAAGGAATGGCCAAGGCAGTTGTGGATTGAAATCTATTTTTGTAATTCTTATTCACATGCTCGTATCGGTATAGTTATGTAACTGATACGATATACTCAGACATATCTAGAGGGCAAGTATATTTGTCTACTAATCACTACATATCTCAATCCACATAAAGTAGTTATACCAAGGGTGAACCAAGCGCATTAAGGTTAGCTAGACCTTAATACATTGATACTGAAATGTATTAATGTATGCATCCACTAATACATATATCATGAACAAGCTTGATAAAAGACTAAGCTTTGCAAAACTAGGCTATAAAATAGCAGCATAAATCAAGGTAGTATATAAAATATAAATGCGCTAGATCATGATGAAAGAAGATACATAATAATTCAAGCCACAAAGAGATAAGACTCTACAGTTGTCATACTAATTCCTTATCTAAGTCGCTAGTCGACAAAATAGGGTATGGGCCTCTAAAATTTACAATCTGGATAAACATTATCTTCTTATGCTAGCGTACAGTTAATTTTATTCAACTATACTTTACTAAGGAGTCAAGAGGACTATGTGATACTAGGTTGTGAGGCATACTACCCAACTTATAAAAATTTTGTCCTCGAAATTAAAACTAAGTCACGGTAGAAAGTCAAGGATGGTATAAGGTATAAATTAACAAAGTAAATTTATACCTTGATCAACGAATAGGTTCAGAAAACGTTCACGCCTCTGTCGTCCTCGCGTTGCCAAGTTGATTCTCCTGGTCTATTTATCTGCTGAGCTGACTTCGGTGCTGGAAGTACTAGCTCTTATACTGACGGTGAAAGTGTCATTGTCTGTTGCATAGGATAGTATTTCCTCATATGTTGTCCGGAACCACATATCATACATTGTCCTAGGCGAAGTCGACAGTTTCTCAAAATGTGCCCGCGTCTCCTACAATAATTACATCGGGTCTTCTCCAAAATCTGGTACGGTCTGGCTTTGTGTTGATACTGTTGTTGTTGTTCCAAAGGATGTCTGATAGGTCCTCCTTGCTGTGTCCTTATTGGTCCTGGATGTGTCCTTACACCCGTCATCCATAGGTCTACAGGTAGTTGCGATGCCTCTAATAATGTCCGAGTGTGAGTGATCCAGTTGGTAGTTTCCTCTGGGCTCTTAATGCCTTTGTACGGCCTCGGACCCATCTGAATAAAGTCCTTTACTGAACCAACTCTAGCTCGAGGTACTGGAGCTAGTGCTTGAGCTGGTACAGTAGCTTGTGCAGCCATCCTTTCAAGTGCTTGATCCAGTTGGATGTGACCCGATTGGGCTCTAAACGCTCCTCCTCAGAAAGCCACCAGTGATGAGTGTTGTCAGTAAGTTGCATCATGACAGCGGTCATCCATCTATGTCTCGGAAGATCGGTAGCCTCCAACTGGTGTTGAATATTGGTAAGACATGCATGTACCTCCGTCGGCTCCTCCGTGCCAGCAAATAGAATTAGTATCATACGAATAAAGTCTATGACGGACCCTATCGTTGACTTGCGAGCTGGTAGTAATGTCTGTCCTAAAGTCGTCATAATACTCTCTCAAAGACTCAGCCTGGCGCTGCTGGGCCTGCTACTGAGCCTGCTGCTGGGCCTGCATCATAGCATAGACCATCTGGAATATCTATCGCCCGTCCATGGGTTGCCCTGGTGGGAAGGGCATGTATGGCATTTGTGGGGGAATTGGAGGTGGTGGGGGAAATTATTGCTCCTCCTGTCGTACCGTCCGCTGGCCCTCATGATCTGCCTAGTGCGGAGAGTGGTGCCCATCCGAAGGCACATCTTGCAGCTTAGATCACTGTCCCTGGGGAGCTGGGGTCAACAGAAGAACCTGCCCCAGTACTAGTTCTCGAGATGATCCGACATCACGGGGGATATCGTCCGGCTGCGCGACACGTTAGCTACGGAGATTCATAACTCTGAAAAGAAGTCATATTTAAGAACAGCATTTTGGAATTAAACATGATGCATATTTGGCAAAATAAAATTGAAATAGAGGTTTTATGTAAAGTACTCAAGCATGTAGATGAGATCCTAATATCTATTCCTAATTGCAGGCTAGCTTGGCACAGTCAGGTAACCAAGACAAAATTGGACCTGCTTGGGCCACCACAAAAACTATGTCATGACCCAGTTCCAAATATAAGGAACTGGGCCACGTGGCATTGGCCAGCGGGTATACTCCGATGGGCATCCCAATCTAATGGACCCGTTGGAGTGCACCTAAGATGTAAAGTACAATAATATAATCCAACATTTAAACATAAGCAATGTAACTAATCTTATCCACAGATATAAGAATATGAAACACATATAGAAAATATGTCTACTAATATTCAAAAAGAAAATAAGTCAGAAAATATATCAAAAATAATACGGATAGAGTCACACGGGAAAAAATTTGCTAATACAAGTACTGAATGAAAGAAAGCAATAAGATAACTAGGGACGATATCTGCAAACTAGATAATGATACCGGACCCAAGGTGAAGTCACTACCTGTGATCGAGCGAAGTCCTCGGGAAGGATCTCGTTCTCTGCTACAAGTCCTGCTCCTGGATATACACCCAGTCCGTACTCCTCCGAGTAGTCCTCATCTTCTATGTCTGGAAGGGAACCAGATCCTCAGAGGGGCGTAACAAGGTACAAAAATAGCATGCCATAGTAAAACAGAAAGAAAATATGTGATACGCCGGTGTAATCTAGAATAACCACCTAAGTGAGACACAACTTGAAGATAATGTTCGACACGTGGGATTTCCAAATATAAATTCATAGCTCCAAGGCACAGAGACACATGGTGCATACCCGTAGCTCCGAGCACAGAGACACACAGTAAGTAAGTATTACGACTCTGGATATAGGATCTCTACATAAATAAGGATATATATATATATATATATATATATATATATATATATATATATATATATTGCATGTGAATTAGCCCAAGCGTCTAGTAATTATCTTCCCCTCCCAATGCGTTTAACGAGACACATCCGCAGCTCGCTGAGCCTGAACCTCTATCTAAACAGTCTCGTCATACTGAAGTAACTAGCATCAATCATGATCCTATAGTCATCACAGGTATCGGTCATGCTGACACTATCAGGATACAGGAAGTTTGGCACGATGACAGTGTCTGAATGTGTCCTAGGGTTTCGATGTAACCAAGTAGGTACATAAAGGTATCGAGAAACATCTAACAATCGATACTAGACATTACCGACGAACGTCTGCACCCAGATATAACCTAGATACTAAGTAACAATTTTGATCCAAAGCGCACATAATGTATCGATAAAATAAATAAGAAAAATTGGAACTGAGTTACAAAATGGCAAGGTACACTTGCCTGGATCCGGATGCTGAAGACGGGGCTCCGGTACAACTTCCAAGTCCAAGGATCCTAAAGTACCTAATTAATTAATAATCTAGCTCGAAACTATCTAAAATAAGAGATGACATCATGAACTAACATAGTTTTTATCTTAGTTACAAAACTCACGTCTAAGGTGCTAACTAGAGGGTTGACCAAAGTTGACTAAGGAAACGTTACGATAAATATGAATCATCAAATAGCATAACATCCTCAAATAATATCCTCAATCACTAGTATTCATCAAGTATGATTTCGGTCATCTATAAATAATGTTCATCCTCGACCCATGCAAGCCCTGTAATCATAGATATAAGTGCATAAAACCCAAATTAGTTATCACCCCTAAATACGTATAATATTCATATACTCATCCTTAATCATACCATCATCACTACCAAATAAAATTATATTTGTACAATGCCATCGAGTCTATACATGCAAAATACTCAAGTCTGAATTTATATTCTAATCATGTCATGATCCCAAATACGAAACTAATAACGCATATCATGTTCACATTCCTCAAATATGTATTTAATTAAACATAGGATAATCATTAACCCAACTTCCCTAACTAACTATAATGCTCATTAATCTAAACACGTATATGAACTAGTATTCAAGAGTGAGGAAAAAGAAATGAATAATAAAGAAGAAGGAGAAAATGTTACCAAGGGGGTGGCTGCGGGTGGTGGCAGCGGTGTTGCTGCGGCTGCTGTCGGTGGTGGTGCTCGTATCGACAGTGGTGGTGGGGGTTGTACTCGGTGTTGGTGATTGTAGTGGTGCTCGGTGGGGGTAAGAATAGTGATGGAGGTAACAGCGGCGGTTGATGGTGGTGGTGATGCTATATTGGTGTCGAACGGGGGGAAAGATGGTGGTGGTCGCTGGTGGTGGTGGTGTCGTGAGGTGGCTGATGGTGGTGAGGTTGTGGGGGTGGTGGTGGTGGTGGCGTGATGAAGGTGGTAGTAGCAGTTGCTGTGTCGGCTGAAGGTAGCGACAATGGTGGTATTAGCGTGATAAAGGTGGTGGTGGCAGTTGCTGTGTCAGCGAAAGGGGGGTGGTCCAGTGGTGATGGTATTGGCTGTGGTGGTGGGAAGGTGAGGAAGAAGAAGATGAAGAAAATAGAGGTGAAAAAGAATATGAAGAAAATGGAGGTGAAGAAGAAGAAGAAGAAGAAGAAGAAGAAGAAGAAGAAGAGTGGGAAGGAGTTCGACTGTGAGCCAGGGAGGAAAGGAGAGAGAGTGAGGTGAGTGAAGAATGGATTTCCTAGGGATTAAGGTCGGCCACATGGGGATGGGGGGGTGGGGGTGTGTGTGTGTGTGTGTTAAAATAGGGGGAATGGGTAGTTGTGATAGGGGAGATTGAATCAAGGGCTAGAATTTAGCATGAGTGAATAATACTATACAAGGTGAGAGAGAGGGATAACCGGTCACATACCCCAAAGGGGGTTTATCCATTTGATTTACACCAATAGGAGTTTGACACCTAGCAACCCCTTTGTATTTGAGTCCCTTAAAACTTGGGGTTTACAAATAAAGGAGAAAGAGTTAGGATTTGATGTAAAATATTAGTGTTTGATGTTTTATAGGATGGAGAGGATGTTGGATGTTTTGCATGAGCCTCATGATTGGGTGTGAGGGTTAAGTTGGGTTTAGGTTCAGTCGATTTCACCAATTTAAATAAAAGTTGTGTCATAGGTGCTCTTTAATAAAATTGGAGTACACAGGATCTCAATTGGGAGTGACACAAATATCATGGATGGTGTAGGCTTGATGTTAGTCTTGGGTCCTTTAATTGGTTAGGCAAAACGGATTAAGTTTGTGTCCCCAAATCGATGGCAACGACATAGGTACAAGACATAGGATTAAAGAATTAATTTTTGTGACTGAAAAGTTGTGCAATTAAAATAGAGCACTAGGGAGTGTATTTGTGAGTGAAAAAAATATTCAGTACCTAAATTGTCTTGTCAGATCAAGAGTGCAAAGATTTGTTGGAAAGTAAAGGCTATTGTTGTGCTCCAATTATTGTAGCAATGGTAAGGTGCACAAAGAGTTTAGAATTAAAGAACCAGTTTACATAATCCCACATTTCTAATCCATAATCAACCTGAAGCTAAACCAATATTCTCACCATATCCAGTCTACCAACCTGAATGCAAATCTCCATGCCGCATGGACGACTCAGCCGCATGCTCCTCTTGGCCACATATACAATTGGGCCTCATAGAATCTTTTGAACTTAGAAAACTTTTATTCATTCAAGTTTTATGTATTTGGCCAAGGGGCGCATGTGCAGATTTAGTCATGCGTCCAACAATATGGTCGCATACTGACTTGGAGCGAGAAGTTCATGCGTCATACCAAGCGGGGCGCAAGGAACTTCTTCGTACCAGAGCAGCAAGTTTCAGCCATAAAAAAGCTTAAAGTCTAAAAATTTGTTTTTTCTACGAAATTCTTATTTCAAGTCCGAATCCAGCAAAATAAAGTTCAAAATCGCATGAAATTAAGTGCTCATCAACATGGAACCACTAATTTTGGAAAATATCCAGTTTTAAGAGATTAAAAGCAAGTAATTCATGGAAGCTACAAACTGAAAACTTAGATCTACTTCAACCAAGGCATCAAAACCGAAAATACCAAGAATTAAACATGTAAAAAAACTCATAGAGAACAATATAAAGCAATAAAATACAAGGAAGCTAAATAATTACAATATAGCAAGTTCTTCCTCATTGGCAAGATGTACTTGCCTAAATCCACTACTAAACTACTACCACTACTGTCCAAGGCAAGCTCACGACTGGGGCTAGGGTTCGGCCAAGGATATGAGAGAGAGAAGAAAATAAAAAAATAGAAGGAAATAAAAAAAAATGAGGAGGAGAGGGAAAGAGAATGCTATATATATCAAATGGTGACTAGCACTATACACAATTCTAGAAATTACATGAAAGCAGCTAGAAAAATTTCTAAATTATACGGGAAGCAATATACAGTTATAACACACATATACCAGATAAAATACAATGATAGTAAAATAGTGAGACGGGTCTCACAACTTTCACCAATGACATAAGCATAGACCTTACCGCCAAGATTGATGACTCTACTAGGTCCAAACAAGTCCATATGCAAGAGTTGAAGTGATCTAGAGGTACTTACAGTATTGATTGATTTAAAGAAAGATTTAGTAGCTTTATTCTTTTCACAATCAGCACATATCATATCTTTCTTGAAAGTAATCTCTGGTAAGTCTCTTACCAACTTCTTTGTGGATAGTCTTACAATAATGTCCATGTTTGCGTGTCCTAGACACATGTGTCATAGCCATCTATCATCTTTGTTGGCGTATAGACATCTTCCTGCATTGTTAGTGTCTTTTACAAGATAGAAAGTATATATATTATCTTACCTAATCCCTTCAGAGATAAGATTACCTGTGGATCTTTCATATATAGAACATTTATCTTTTACGAAGTTAATGCCATAACCATGGTCTGCTAGATGACTGATGCTAAGTAGGTTATATTTTAATTTCATTACTAGACAAACATCTTTTATAACAGGATAGGAAGGGATACCAATATTTGTCACTACCCGCACCCGGAATAAGGGCACGACTAGTGATCAACGCCCAGCCTATGCTGCAGCATCGACGGTAGAACGTTGTTTGGGTCATCCATACTATCTAAACTTCTCACATAAGATATATATGGTACCTGTCAATGTCATCTCAAATCCAAACAGAGGAACAATATGGTATATGATAATGGTAAACAATACTCAATCACATAGCAAACTAAGGAAGATAAGGCACGAGATGGAATAACGAAGGAGAAGAGTCACAAAACATCCACAAGTCTGATATAATATATACATGCCAATAACCTCATTAGAGTCTAATATAAGTCTAAGTCTTCTCAGCCCCTGGTACTAGGTCCTCCTGCTCTAAAGGAGTATACTCTAATGGTACGCCGTCCTGCGGCCTATAGTAGGTGGAACACTGGTCCATAAGCCAATCATCTGAAAAATATATCCAGTCAGGATTGGAACAAAGTACATACCTCTGAAAACAGTTCCAAATACATAATCGAGCATATATAATAGATAATAGAAAAGAATACAGGATAATTAATTATAAGAAATGGAATAAACTTGAGTTAACATGTAATATACTGGAATAAAAACAGGCAATAGAATAACTATAAATAAAAGAAAATAGATAAAATGAGCTAATGTGCCATGGAATACAAGTTTATTATGTGATCGATTTAGGTTGAACACGAATACAATAAAGTAACTCGATTACACTTGTGATATGGAATCGACATGTAAACGAATATACTTGGCTTGATCACATAACCAACTCCTACTCCCCCATCCTCAACCAATACCAATAGATCCAATCATGTACATGAATATGGGCACACTGAACACGAGCAGTGTATGAACACGAAGTACACTAAAATCAATACCCAATACACATGGTAAAATACATGTGAAAGAGTACCCGATGAACACGGTAAAGGATAAAATCTCTTGACATGATCCATATAGTACCAGTCCATGTAACCACTGTGTCGGAATCAAGTATACAGTTCTAGAACATGCGATATATACACTATTATGAAATAAAAACTAACAGAAAGATGTACTCGCCTCTGGTCATGAGCAATGAGTGTATCTCAATGCCCAATCTAGTGTCACACAATTCTATTTTAAAAATATCAAGTTAAATGGTGTAAATAAATGATACATAGTTAAAGGATGCACAAAAATGCATTTCTAGGCCAATACTAGGTTGTCTTAACTAAACTGGGTCCATACTAAGGTTATTAATCTATACGAGTCACTAACTAGCTAATACTAACTAATTATAGCTACACTTGGTTATTAATTAAGTTTTAAGCTAATACTAGCTAGGTTACACTAACTAACTGGTACCTTCTAATACTATCATATTACTAGTACTAACAGCTAACTAGCTCTAACTTACTATATATACTACTAATTCATAATAACTTGGGAGGAATAATACTTTACTAACTCCTTAATAACTGATAACTAATAACTAACCATTCCATATACTAAATGAGAATGTTACCAACTGATATAATAAACACCTGCACACAATAACTTACTTAACAATACTAACTAGATTAACTAACTGTTATTAACTAGCATTACTAATTAATAGTACTAACTGATACTAATATCAAGTGATACACTAAGTCATCATTCCCATTCTCAGGTATCTCTACTTTACTTTACTGGACAACAATGCAGTGCTAACTCCACCTGGCATTTATATTTACTGAGTCAATACCTCCCTCACTTGATCTCCACTATATTCAAGTACTCCTATACTGCTAACTGATATATGCACTTGACATTAAGTTTAAGCAAACTAACAGATAACTAATAGTGTATCTAAAGATGCTACCATATCTAACTAGTGCCTACTAGATGCTAACTAAGCACAGACCCCACCTACTTAATTACAGTAACTCAGTTAAGTTACTCTAACACACTTGAAGCCATACTCTATTAATCATCACTTATAACTAACAGCAGTGTAGGATACTGAAACTGATTATGTATCAGGTATCACACCACCCACTGTCCCGGGCCAACCTTAATTCACCTATACACAATACACTCTCATGACACTCAAACACACACACACACACACACAGTATTTTCTGCCATCTGTCACACTCTCCCTCACACAAACACACACATGCACTATGCAAGACCTTCACCCCAATACTATGCCAACGCCATCACTAACACCAACTGTAGCAGCACCCTGCAACTGTTGTTGCTTCAACCATATCAATCAGTAGCTACTGCCACACGACTACACCAATTGTGCAACCCCAAACCCGACTACACCTAAAGCATATAGCAGCAACAAACCCCCTTCTAGTTTATGCACACAGACCACTCAAACCCCGCACCTAGATGTATACTTGTACCACCATACACAACCACTCTCAACACACTCCTATAATCTCAGGATACATCCTCAAATACAACCCACAAACACCCATTGTTACACTTCACTTCCAAACCACACACAAATATATATATATATATATATATATATATATATATATATATATATATATATATATATATATATATATATATATATATATAACACTAGAGACATTTAACCAAACACTTGGCATGCTATGTATAATAATTCATGATACTCTCTCTAAGGAAGGGCCAAAACTCACAATATACCACAATAATCATACATACATATTAATTACACAATAATATAGCTAATACAATTTGCTACAATGAGAAAAGAGTAATTGTATAAAACATCCAAAATTGGGCCCCGTGTCGTACCGTATCATAAAATACTATGATACAGCCTACACGTATCCATTTATGGATACGTACCTAGTCCTATAAACCTGATCTAAGTCTAATTAGATCTAATTGGTCTCATGACATAATATTGGTGTGTTAATCTCGTAATTCTCCCAACATGCACAAAAATTACCACATAGAACTCACAATACCTAACCAATTAGTCTAGAACTTGTTCCTATAGGTAGCCTGATGCCATGGGGTCATTCCTTATGATCAAATAAATTATTTGGGTGCTAGAATAAAAATGAAATCATAATTTACCAATTAGGAGATGGATTTCCAATGAAACATAATTGGACACGATCCAGAAACGATCTCTAGCTCCAAAGCTCCTCCTCCTTGTGCTCTAAGCTCCAAAGATCCAAGAGTGATGAATTTGAGAAGGAAATAGAGATGAATTGAGTAGAAATTCAATGGAGGGAATGATAGAAATTGCGGATCTAATTTTTATCCTAAAAGAATGCAAATGAGAGGAGAGAGAGAGGAGAGGCTCCACTAATTGTGGTCGGCCCCCTTTCCCCTTTCCCAAGTCATATGTATGGTCCAAATCATCCCTCTCAATCCAATTATTAATAGGATTTGGAAAAAAATATTTTGGAAAGCTTCTAACTAATTCTAATTAAGCTAATTCTCCTAATTAATTAATGGGGATGGGTCTAATGAGATTGGATACAAGCTAGGCTCACTAGTTATGACAAGTCTAATTATTAGACTAGCCTCTAACAAATAATTAATACAAGTCATATTTAATCTATCACTCACTAATAATTAAATAATTAATATAATTATTAAATAATTTCTATAACACACCAATTAAATATTTATTCCTAAAATTATTTACCCATGTCAATTTATCAAACTACCCCTAGTTGAAAAAGTGAGGGTGACAATATTACCATTGCCAATAATATATCCTTTGAGCTTATGAACGAAGGAGACATATCATTCTTTCTTCATCGATAGCGTTACAAATAGGTTGGCATCACCTATCATATGTCGTGAGCAACCACTACTTAGAATCCACTTGCTTCTAGTATAAGAGGGTTGGTGTCATGCCCCTGAACCAGAATACTAGAGAGCGGGGGCGAACAAAGCCAGCTACGTACACCAGAGTACTCTATACCCCGAGATACGATCACGACTGTCTAGACATGTGAGGATTTACTCTACAATCCAACGGGAATTCCTGGGTCAAGAGTCCTAGTTGTCTCAATCTCAAGCAAGCAACAAGTTACAAGAAGTATAATCACCAAACATATAATAGTAAGACGTCCCAAACTATACATACATAGATGATCGTAAAGCTAGTTACCAAAATAAAGAACTAGCAGAGTGCAATATTACATGATCAGCTCTAGCTATAGTCTAGAATATGCTTTACATGTGGGCCCACAGGCTAGAATGTCTAGAATCAAAACACAAGTTAAACACGTGCTCGGTGGCTAAATGCCTCAAAAGTATAAGTATAAGATCAGGTTGGTGATGAAGAAACCACTCAAGTCCTTGGGTGTTCCTCGTGTTCACCATCTGGAGCCGAGATGTACGGAAGATCTTGCGGTGTTGCTCCAAAATCTGGCCATACAAAACCAGTGGGGTCAGACCCAAAATTAAAAAAGTACCACAAATGAGCCAACTTAAGAACTAAATCCAGCATGCAAACATTCAATGGAAGAAGAAAATATAAATAAGAGCAATATGTAAATAAGTAGTTAAGCAGTTCTGGAATCAATAACGGGTACAGTTAAGGATTAGTAGCTGGGTAGTTTAAGACAAGACAAGATTAGAAAATATGCAATCACGGCCAAACATGACCTACTTCTTACTACCATTAAGTAAATAGGGTTATCACAATCCTGGTTAATAACAAATGCAGTTGAGATTTTATACAGCCATATGCCATGCAGACTATCCGGGTTATCCAGACGTAAGACTACATAGAATAGATTAATTAAATATAAAGTATTTTCTGGTAAATTATAACACTCGACGGTGTGATGGAAGTGTGTCCCTCTTAATGTAGAGTCCAAATTCATGGGGTGTCGCTGGTATACCGGGATTGAATGTAGCTAGAAAATCTCTATATATGCTTCTAGATAATTATTCTAATTATTAACTTAAGCAAGTTATCAAGGATTCTTGACCGTGGTGCTCAGGAATCTGCCTTAAACATGATGCAAGACTGAACAATAGCTTGACAAGTACAATCAGGACAGGGACAAACAGTCAACCACGGGAATTCATGTTATTAGTACAAGCATTTCAGTTCTGGAGATTCTAGCATGTCAAGAGTGAGCTACGTCGAACCACTATCCGGTTTATCAGTACATGTCAGGTATCTGGAGTCAGGGAACAGTAAAAGTCAGATACCAAGAATTCTCAGTTTAACAGTGCCATTATATTCTATGTTACAGGTATTCCATATTCTGGTAAGTATAGCATCCAGGTTATAAGCAATTAAAAATAACATGCATCATATAAATTTAACTATGGGCCAAGCACAAGGAGTAAATAATTCATAAGAGAACATATAACAAAAGAAAACATTGCTACTATAAGTGCTAAAAGTGTAGGAGATAAGCTAGCCGCAGGCAAGAAATAGTCTGCATGCAAGAAGCTGGCAGCATGAATCAAAACTGGCCGCATGGATCAAAATTGGTCGCATGGATCATCGCAAGGTCCACTCCTCGGGACAAGGGTTGAGTGACATAGAATAAATACAAGGTCAGGAAGTGACAGAAGTGACTAGCCAATAAAGTGTGTCAAAGAAGTGACCGATTTGACTAGCCAATAAAGCATGTCAGAGAAAAAAAACAAATTTAGGAAAATTTGTGCCAAGGCGGTGCTGAGTTATGCATTAGAAAAATGAATACATAGCTCGGGCCACATGGACAAATTTTGGCCGTATGGACAAATTTGGCTGCATGCTCCCCTGTGTCGCATGCTCCTCTGGGCCGCATGGAATCAGAAACTTAGAGAAATTTCTTTCGTTCAAGTTTCATGCATTTGGTCAAGGGGCGCATGTGCAAATTCAGCCATGCATCCAACAAGATGGTCGCCTACTAGTTTTAGAGCGAGGAGTCCAGACCGCATGCAAAGCAGGCCGCATGGAACTCCTTTATCTCAGAACAACAAGTTTCAGTCATGGAAAAGCTCCAAGTCCTGAAAATATGATTCTCCCTGAAATCCCTATTTCCAGCTCAAATCTAGAGAAGTAAAGTTCTAAACCACTTGAAATCAGATGCTCTCTTACATAGAATAACTAGTTTTAGAAAATAACAAATTTTAAGAGATCAAAATCATAAAAATATCAAGAACACATTAAACTAAAAATATAGATCTAGTCCAACAAAGCTATCAAAACCAAAAATAGCAAGAAGTAAATATGCATAGGAGTTCATAGAGCACAATATAGACTAATAAAATGCAAAAAATCGACAATAACGAAAAGTACAAGTTCTCCATTATTGGCAAGATGTACTTTCCTAAAACTACCACTAACTACTACCACTACTACTAAGGAAAAGGGGAGGGGAACGGTCCAAGGCTGCTCTAGGCTAGGGAAGAGGAAAGGAGAGGAAATAAAAAAAGGAGAAAAGTGAAAGAATGGGTAAGAAAGAGAAAGAAATGGGTTATATATCAAAGGGTGGTAAATACAATGCACAAATCTAGATATTACATGAGAGCAGCTAGAGAAATCCAAAAAAATAAACGGAAAGCAATATACAACAATAGCACACATATACAAGATATGAACAAGATATGAATATAAAAAATACGCAATAGTGAGACGAGTCTCACAACTCTCACCTTCTTAGAAAAATTTTATCCTCAAAATTTCAATAAGTCACAGGATCTAGCAACGAGATTACAGGAATCAGGCAATAAAATAAGCATCATGATACGGGTGTCAATCACAAGATATGAGCTATCTAGAACAAGGCAAGCATGCACAAGACAAGATTAGGGTACGGAAAATACGAACAAGTATACCTCAAAAGTCAAACAGATACGGGTATCGATCTCGGATATCATCCTCGCTCTCCCAAGTTTACTCGCCCGATGAGAGATGCTCATATGCAACTCGGACTAAACGAATAGTCCGGTTCTTGAGAATCTTCTCTCTCCGGTCCAAAATGGATACAGGTCTCTCCTCATACAAAAGGTCGGTACCAACAACCAAATTCGAATGATCTAGGACATGGCTTACATCTGGTATATACCGTCTTAGCTGGGATATATAAAAATATTATGTATCTCACGAAGTGATGGTAGAAGAGCAAGACGATAGAAAACTTTTCCTACTCGCTCAAAAATATTGAACGAACCTATGTACCGCAGACTAAGCTTTTCCCGTATACCAAATCTGATGACTCTGCGGGTAGGCAAAATCTGGAGGAATACATGGTCTCCGACAGAAAACTCAAGAGGTCGCCGATGCGAACCGCCCAATGACGCTGGCGATCTTGTGCTACTTGAAGATACTTGCGGACTTGCTTGATTACTTTAACTGTTTAGGCTATCATATCTGGACCAAGCAATTGCCTTTCACCAATGTCATCCCAAGCTACAGGAGATCTGCACTTCCTGCCAAACAATATCTTGAAGGGTGCCATCTGGGTACTGTCCTAGAAACTGTTATCGTAGGAGAACTCTACCAAGTGTAAGTGATCCTCCCACTAACCACCAAAGTCAAGGATATATGAATAAAGCATATCTTCTAGAGTCTGGATGGTTCGCTCTGGCTGACCATCTGTCTGGGGGTGATAAGCTATACTGAACTTCAAGCAGGTGCCTAAGCTCTTTTGAAGACTCTGCCAAAAGTGAGAAGTAAATCTGAAATCTCTATCGAAAACTATGCTAGCTGGTACCCTATATAGTCTAATAATCTGTCTCATGTACGTCTCGGCTAACTGTTCTGTGGACTGGCCAATCCTGAAAGTAAAAAAGTGTGTAACTTTCATGATTCGGTCTACTATTACCCAAATAACATCCCTGTCAGCTGGGGACCTAGGTAGTCATGTCATAAAATTCGTGGTAATATGCTCCCACTTCCACTCCAAAATTGGTAAAGGTTGAAGGAGTCATGCTGGTCTCTGATGCTCAGCTTTAACTTATTGGCATACCAAACATCGAGATAAAATAGCGCTATCTCGCGCTTTATTCCATTCTACCAGAAATGCTGACGAATATCTCTGTACATCTTGGTTCCTCCGGGATGCACTAAATATTACAAACTATGGACCTCCAACATAATCTCATGATGAAGGTCTCTGTTAGGTATACAAAGACGATTCCCAAAATAGAGAGTTTTGTAACTGAGAATGCTAAGTTTGGGTCTATGCCCTTCCTCACAATCTGCTCTGAGTCGCTGAATCTTGGCATCTGCTGACTGTGCTACCATGATTCTTTCCACTATAGTTGACTGAACTTGTAGACATGCCATCAATGTTGCATTTCCAGGCAATACTACTTCTACATCCATCTCTTGAAGATCTTCTAAAATCTCTCGTTGTGCTATAAGAAACTATGTTCCTGCTCTCCGGGTCAAGGCATCTGCTACGACATTGGCCTTCTTAGGATAATACTGAAGGTTAAGATCATAGTTTGTCATCAACTCCAGCCATCTTCTTTGCCTCATGTTGAGATACTTTTGGGTAAATACATACTTTAAACTCTTGTGATCGATATAAATCTTTACTCGAACTCCATATAAGTAATGTCTCCAAAGTTTGAGTACGAAAACAACTGCCGCTAACTCCAAGTCGTGCGTCGAATAATTTCTTTTATGATCCTGAAGTTGCCAGGATGCATAAGCTATAACCTTGCCATGCTACATTAGAACGCACCCCAGTCCCTTGCAGGACACATAACAATAAACTGTGAATCCACCTGTCCCGTCCAAAAGCGTTAAAATAGGCGTTGTTATCAATTTTTGCTTAAGCTTCTCGAAAGAGGTCTGATATGCATCTGTCCAATCAAAGCGCACATCCTTCCGTGTTAGCTGCATCAAGGGTGCAGAAATTCTAGCAAAGTCTGCCATAAATTGTCGGTAATATCCTGCTAATCCCAAGGAACTGTGAACTTCTGCAACTATTCTGAGTACTGGCCACATCTCAATGGCTTCTATCTTCTTGGGATCAACCTCCACTCCACCTTTGGCAATGATGTGCCCTTAGTAGGAAATATGATCAAGCCAGAACTCATATTTGTTGTACTTTGCATATAACTTATGCTTTATGAGAATTTGAAGAACTACTCAAAGATGCTGCTCGTGCTCTGCTTCACTCCGACTGTACAATAAGATGTCATGGATGAACACTATCATGAACTTATCTAGGTAAGGCATAAAAATATGATTCATAAGGTCCATAAATATTGTTGGCGCATTGGTTGCTCCAAAGGGCATCACTAGAAACTCCCAATTGCCATATCTTGACCTGAACACCGTCGGGTATATCTTGCTCTCTGACTCTGATTTGATGATATCTAGACTGTAAATCAATCTTCGAAAACATGGTCGATCTACTAATCTGGTCAAATAAGTCATTTATCCGAGGCAATGGATACTTATTCTAGATGGTTACTGCATTAAGGGTACGATAATTAACACATAATCGTGACGTGTCATCCTTCTTCTTCACATGTAGCATCGGAGATCCCAAGGCGATCCTAGCACAAATGAATCCCTTGGTTCTCAATTCTTCAATCATTCGGTACAAGACTTCTAACTCTGAAGGCGCCATCATGTAGACTCTCTCTGATACTGGGGTATTCCGGAAAGCAGATCAATTGTAAACTCAATTTCTCTTTCTGGTGGCATGCCTGAAAGTTCTTCTGGGAATTCATCAACAACTCTAGGGAATCATACTTCTTCCGCTACCACCATTCTCAAGGTTGCTGGTGAAGACTCTATCTCGCCTCTAGAAAATATGAATTATTCTTCTCGGGGAATACAAAAGATAACCTTGCCAGCATGGCAATCTATCATCGCATATCGACAACTCAACCAATCCATGCCTAAGACGACATCATAATCTCCAATAGAAAATTCTATCAAACTGGCAAGAAATTCTCGCCCGCATACTAAGAATCGACTTGATGCATAAACCCTATTGATTACAACAATATTGTTACCAGTAAGTAAATTGAGTCTTACTGATAAGGATTCGGGTTCTAAACCAACTCGTGTCAAAATCGTACAGACATAAAAGAATATCGTACAGACATAAAAGAATATGATGCACCTGAATCAAACAATACTGAAGTTGAATGAGAGTTGACGAGAATGGTACATGCCACTACTTCACCTGATGCTAACTTCTCTTCTACAGTAAGTGCCATTGTCTGACCTCGTCCTCTCGGTGCTGGTCCTCTCTGTTGCAGACCTCCTTGTCTGGCATGTGCTTGAGCTTGAGCCTACCCATACTGCTGTGGCATTTGTTGCTGGTATACTTAAGATTGGGTCGGCAAAGGCCTATGACCCTGGTTCTGCTGAGCCGGCACTGGAGCCCTATATTGTAGTCCTGCCGGGGAAGATGATAATGAACTGGCTCTGTGTGGGCAAGATCACAATCTGTATTTTGGAGCTCCACAGGCTAAAAAAAATCCTTGGGCTCTACGGCTCTCAAAAAATGCATGCCCAGGTTTCCCACAATTAGAACATCATACTGAAGAAGATGTCCTCTGCTGCTGGGGTCGGGTTGGTGTCATTTGCTGGATCGAGGATATTGATGCTGACCTCCTCGTAGATCCAATGGTTAAGGCCCTAACTGCCGGAGATGGTGTGAAAGACTGGGAGTAAGAACCTCCTGAGATATGGGTCCTCTTACTTCCTCCAGTTATATCCACGATTCTTTGGGAGGTATCCTCATGCCTCCTTGCTGCTCGTAATACGGCATCGAAAGTCTGGAACTCATGTTGTTCTACTGTGAATATGATCTCCAGGTGAAGTCCCAGCTGGAACCTCTAGCTCTATCCAATTTGGCCGCCACCAAGGTGGGAGCAAACCAATTTAGTCTGCAGAACTCTGCCTCATAGTCGTCGACAGTCCTGTCTATCTGTTTCAAGTTATTAAACCTTTGCTGAAGGTCATAACACGATACTGCAACAAAGTACCTCTTTTAGAACCTCTCGCCGAAGATGGCCCAAGGGACAGGTACTGTCAGATAAATTATTTGTGCTGCCCACCAGTCTCGGGCCAAGTCTAGCAACTTCAGTCGAACTACTGATACTTTCTCTCTGTCAGGCACTCCTGCTGCCTCTAGGATAGCTTCAGTATCCTGAAGCCACGCCTCTGATGCAATCACATCTTCAGTACCATAGAAATATGAAGGTTGGAGGTACTTAAAGTTGCTTACTGAATTGGGGGCACGATGTTCGCCTCTCTCTAAGGCCTCATGTACTGACAGGGTAAGAGCGTCACCCCATCGCTCTTGAGATGCTAGTAACTTCCTGATGATCCTCATCAGGGCCTGTGTATCACTTTCTATATTGGTAGGTACTTGCGGGACTGCCAATATGGGTACAACTGGTGGTTCTGGCTGGACCTGCTATTCCACATCTTGAGCCATCCTGGACTCTACTTTATAATGTTGCGGCTGAATCGCAAAAAGATGCGGATCGGCTGGTGGTTGCCCTGCTACCGACAAAACTTTAGTTGGATGATTAGAAGGGCCAGGAATAGTTTCCCTGAAAGATAGAGAATACTAGGATCAAATCAGAAGGACATGATAGATCGAAGATCAAAGCAGATATTGAATCAAGATTTCTGGGATACAAATTCGATGCCGGAGGAGATCACGGAGTAGCATGATTGAGACATCTAAACAATGATAAACTCATATACTTCTGAATTTTCAGACCTGCATGGGTCACGACATAAATCGTGTCACGCCCCTGAACCAGAATACTAGAGAGCGGGGGCGGACAAAGCCAGCTACGTATACCAGAGTACTCTATACCCCGAGATACGGTCACGGCTGTCTAGACATGTGTGGGTTTACTCTACAATCCAACAAGCATTCCTGGGTAAAGAGTCCTACTCAACCTCAAGCAAGCAACAAGTTACAAGAAGTATAATCATCAAACATATAATATTAAGGCATCCCAAACAATACATACATAGATGATCATGAAGCCAGTTACCAAAATGAAGAACTAATAGAGTACAATATTACATGATCAGCTCTAGCTATAGTCTAGAATATGCTTTACATGTGGACCAGCAGGCTAGAATATCGAGAATCAAAATACGAGTTAAACACGTGCTCGGTGGCTAAATGCCTCAAAGTATAAGTATAAGATCAGGTGGGTGATGAAGAAGAAACCCACTCAAGTCCTCGGGTGTTCCTCGTGCTCACCATCTGGAGGCGGGATGTACGAAAGATCCGGCGATATTGCTCTAAAATCTGGCCATACAAAACCAGTGGGGTCAGACCCCAAAACAACAAAGTACCATAAGGGATCCAACTTAAGAACTAAAACCAGCATGCAAACATTCAATGGCATAAGAAAATATAAATAAGAGCAATATATAAATAAGCAGTTAAGCAGTTCTGGAATTAGTAAAGGGTACAGTCCAGGATTAGTAACTGGGTGGTCCAAGACAAGATAAAACTAAAAAATATGCAATCACGGTGAAACATGACCTACGGCTTACTACCATTAACTAACTAGGGTAATCACAATCCTGGTTACTAACAAATGCAGTTGAGATTTCATACAGCCACATGCCCTACAGACTATCCGGGTTATACAGATGTAAGAGTACATAGCATAGATTAATTAAGTATAAAGTATTTTCTGGTAAATTGCAACACTCGATGGTGTGCTAGAAGTATGCCCCTCTCGACGAAGAGCTCCAAATCCATCAGGTGTCGCTGGGATACCGAGATTGCATGTAGCCAAAAAATCTCTCTAGATGCTTCTAGATAATTATTCTAGTTATTAACTTAGACAAGTTATCAAGGATTCCTGACCATGGAGCTCAGGAATCTGTCTTAGACATAATGCAAGACTGGACAATAGCTTGACAAGTACAATCAGGACAGTGATAAATAGTCAACCACAGGAATTCATCTTATTAGTACAAGCATTTCAGTTTTGGAGTTTCTAGCATGTCAAGAGTGAGCTACGTTGAGCCATAATCCGGTTTATCAGTACATGTCAGGTATCTAGAGTCAGGGATCAAGTTTATTCCGTATAAGTCAGGTGCCAGGAATTCTCAGTTTAACAGTGTTATTATATTCCATGTTCTGGGTATTCCATACTCTGGTAAGTGTAGCATCCAGGTTATAAGTAATTAGAAATAGCATGCATCATATGAATTTAACTAATTGGGCCAAGAACAAGGACTAAATAATCTATAAGAGAGCATATAACAGAAGAAAACATTGCTACTATAAGTGCTATAAGTGCAGGAGATGAGCTGGCCACAAGCAAAAAATAGTCTGCATGCAAGAAACTGGTCGCATGCAGGAAGTTGGCCGCATGAATCAAAACTGTCCGCATGGATCAAAATTGGCCATATGGATCATCGCATGGTCCACTTCTTGAGACATGGGTTGAGTGACAGGGAATAAATACAAGGCCAAGAAGTGACTAAAGTTACTAGCCAATAAGCATGCTTGAGAAGTGACCGATGTGACTGGCCAATAAAGCGTGTCAGAGAAGAAAAGACAAATTCAGGGGAAATTGTGCCAAGGCGGTGCTGAGTCATGCATTAGAAAAAGGAATACATAGCTCGGGCCGTATAGACAAATTTTGGCAGCATGGACAATTTTGGCAGCATGCTCCTCTGGGCCGCATGGAATCAGAAACTTAGAGAAATTTCTTTCATTCAAGTTTCATACATTTGGTCAAGGGACGCATGTGCAAATTCAGCCATGCGTCCAACAAGATGGTCGCATACTGAGTTTTGGAGTGAGGAGTCCAGACCGCATGCAAAGCAGGCCGTATGGAACTCCTTTGTTCCAGAACAGCAAGTTTCAGTCATGGAAAAGCTCTAAGTCCTAAAAATATGATTCTCCCTGAAATCAGTATTTTCAACTCAAATCGTGAGAAGTAAAGGTCTAAGCCACTCGAAATCAGATGCTCTCTCACATAGAACAACTAGTTTTGGACAACAATAAGTTTTACGAGATCAAAACCATAAAAATATTAAGAACACATTAAACTAAAAATGTAGATCTAGTCCAACCAAGCTATCAAAACCAAAAATACCAAGAAGTAAACATGCATAGGAGTTCATAGAGCACAATATAGACTAATAAAATGCAAAAAATCTACAATAACAAAAAGTGCAAGTTCTCTATCATTGGCAAGATGTACTTGCCTAAAACCACCACTAACTACTACCACTACTACCAAGGAAAAGGGGAGGGGACCGGTCCAGGGCTGCTCTCAGCTAGGGAGGAGGAAAGAGGAAAGAAGAAGAAATAAAAAAGAGGGAAAAGTGAAAGAATGGGGAAGAGAGGGAAATATAGGGGTTGTATATCAAGGGTGATTAATACTATGCACAAATCTAGAAATTATATGAGAGAAGCTAGAGAAATCCAGAAAATAATACGGAAAGCAATATACAGCAATAGCACACATATACAAGATATGAACATGAAAAATACACAATAGTAAGATGAGTCTCACAGTTGGTCCACCAACAAAATGAGTTATAGATATAATCCTTGGTACCATTTCTTTGAGGGTCCAGATGTGTTAATTTTGGGTACCTATGCATAAACATTTATATATACAAACTTTCTAGTTCTATAAAATCTAGATATGTATCCTTTCTTACCACAATAGTGACATATAGCTGTGTTGTTGGTGCTTGGTGCAGCATGATAAATATGAGTGTGTGAAGCAGTTCTTTGTGGTTTATGTGGATATCTATAGTAAAATACATGATTATGTGAGGTATGTTGATTTCTACGTGCATGATAGCATGCAGTGTTATGATGTGTTCTGCATATATAATTTCAAGGAGCATTATGCTTGTAAGTAGGAACATAGCTGTGAGTGCTCATATGTTTTGCTATGTGTCACTACCATATTTTAGAAAAAAGGGTATTTTAGTAATTTCCTATTTAAATAAATATTGTGCATGGTAAATAATTTTTGTTGTATTATTTAATTGTTGATAGATATTATTTAATTATTTTGGACTTATTTTAGTGGACCCAACTAGTTTAGTTTGGACCCATGGACCAACATGAATTAATTAGTTAGACTTGGCCCATTTAGAAAGCCCATAGTTAAGGAGATGGATTAAATTAATTAAATGATTAGACTAGAAGCTTCTTTCCTTAATTATTTCTTCATGAGAGGCCCCAAGGGGTACATTGGACATTTTACAATTGCTTGGGGGAGGGGCTATGGCCGGCCTATTAAAGAGGGGGGGGAAATTTCTCTCTCCTCTCATCTCATTCCAAATCTAGATCTAAAATTCTCCCACTACCAAATTTCCTCCATTCCCAATCCAATTCCCTACCAAATTCATTCCAAATTCTTTCCAATTCACCATTAGAGAAGGAGGAAGCAAGGATCTAGAAGAAGGAAGCAAGGATCTACAAAGAGGAGCAAGGATCTACAATTTGGAAGCAAGTTCATCTCAATTGGAGGTTTCATTGGGAATCCATCTCCCAATAGGTATAATTCAGATTTTTCCCATTTAAATAGCTTCTAAATCTGAGATTTAATCATGTAAAATCAACCTATATGTATGTAGTACCCATAGGACTTTGTTTTGTGTTCATAGGAGACCCATGGAGAAAGTTATGGTACTTTTTGTGTCAATTTTGTTGGAATTCCGAATTTATATTTTGTTGTGTGTGTCAATTGATCCTATAGATCAATTGAACATGAGATTTGTGTTTGAGGCTAGTGTCGTGTCCATATTGGGATACTTGTGGTTCGTATCCCAACTATTTGGTGATACGTGTCATTTGGGGGTTTTCCTCCGACACGGGGCTTTGAACATGTCGTATTTTGACACGGACACATAGATCTACTTTTGACGCTTTGATTTGTTCATAAATATTATTTGTGATTTGTTTGTGTCCTTCGGGGTGCATTTGGTTGTGTGTTGGACTCGTGTCGCATGCGTATCCTAGATCTAGTGGGATACGGTGAGATACTCTCCAATTGTGTGTATTTTTGCATAGATCTAATTAATTGTGGTTCAATTCTTCATTTATAATTAGTATATATATATGGATATTAAATATTTATTTTGTGTATTTATTATAGTAATTATTGTAGCATAGATCTATATTTTGGGTGTGCTAATATAATGTACCATATAATATGTAGCTTTCTTGCATGCAAATATATATGTTACTACTTGTTAAATAATATAATTTATACATAAAATATTTTATAAAATATATTTGTATGTTTAATTGTGTAATTATATTATTTATAATTATTATGTAATTATTTGGATATTAATGTAAATATTTTAGGTATGTTTCTAGCCATGTAAATTATATGTTCTTTGTTAAATATTTGAAGGTATAAGTTTATGTGTATATTAATATATATATGTACATTTTTGTATTAATGGTTTATATATATATATATATATATATATATATATATATATATATATACTGTTTTATATATTCTGTTTATATATATATATATATATATATATATTATTTATATATTCTATTTTTATATATATAATTATATATATACAACTTATTTTAGTGACAGTGAATTAATGACAGTAAAAAAAAACTGTCATTAATTAGCCGACTAATAGCAGTCGCTGTAGCCTTCGGACAATTAATGACAAACCTGTCATTAATTGCAGCAGCGGAAAACAGCAGCTTTTCTGCGACGCTTTTCCGCGACAGTTTAACTGTCAGCGAAAACCAAAGCAGTGGCAGTTTATTATTTGGGTTTCGGTGACAGTCCTTCGGTGACAGTCCCGACTGTCACTATTTAAACTGTTTTGATTTAATCCTATTTTATTCACTGTTTTTCAATGACGCTTTGACAGATTTAATGTATATATTATATATTATAATTGTATATATATATATATATGTATATATATATGTGTTTTGTGAGGAATAATAATTGTAATAATATATTATGTTATTTATATAAATGTTGGGTTGTATATATATTATTTTAGGGTATATATTAATTATATTATTAGTATACTTTGTTTGAGTTCTTTTTGAATCTAATTTGATTCCTAAATTATTGTAGTTTATCTCTATATTATTTTATAGATGTCTTGTGAGGTTGACTTTGGGTTTGACCATGTTTGACTTTAGTGGACTTTAGAGTTGACCATAGTTGACTTTTGACTTAGAATTGACTTATTGACCTAGAAATTGCCTAGTTTGACTTGTTCTCTTTTCGGGACCTTGTATTAATGTGGTATTCCATGTCTAGGTCTTTGAGGCACCGAGTCAGACATTTGTGAGATTGTTCATTGGACTTCAGGCGAGTACATTCTCTGATAGTTTCTCATTTATGATATCCTCTATGTTCGTTGTATCTAGTGTAGATATACATGTTCTCTTGACACTATGGTTACACGGATTGGTATATCCGGATCTCGTCATGAGATGTTATTCCTTGGTATATGGTGTATATGGTGCAAGTATTGTTTCATTGGTTATCTTGTACATGTACAGACACTGATTCTCGGGGAGACTAGCTATCTTCTTGGGGAATCTAGTGCCATAACGTACCGTGGTTGGATCTATTATACCAGTCGGGGTGGGGAGTATTTTAGTGTAGATATGTGATCATACCCTCCTTGTGCATGTCTTGTTCCTTGTGAGTGTTGATCATACACCGCACGTATAATCAGCCAGGCCATCATACTCTTGTGCAAGTTCCTAAGCCGATCACATGTTAAAGCTAGTACTCACACACTTAGTCATTAGTATTCTTGTTCTATCAGCATATTATTCATTATTGTATTTCTTTCCAGTATTTCCTTATTGTCTATACATTCTTGTATCTATTTATGCATCTTGTTTATCCACAACTATTTACTGTTACATAGTTTTTATCATTATTTGAGAACTGCTGTTAGGGTTGTACTCTGCTCCTTTCCTGACTGGATATATTTTTCCAGATGACACTGAGGAGTACCCTACCTATTATGGACCCCAAGATGTTGTGGGTTTAGATTCTGAGACCCTGGCTCAAGAGGGACTTATCCCAACTGAGACAGTTGACCCTGGAGTTGTAGCTTTATAGTTTTGTAGTATTCTTTTGTACTGGATTTGTCTCCAGCATATTTTTGTATTTTTCTTCAGACTCATTGATGTATTATTTTAGACTCATGAGTTGTATTGTGACTATTCTATTCTTATCTGATTCGTGTTCATTCTATCTTAGTTCTGTGATTGAGTACACTATCTTTTGGTGGTTCATTATATTAGATAGACTTTCTAGACAGCGTTCTACCGCCGATTCTGCGGCGTAGGCTGGGCGTTGTTTCCGACTAGTACCCTTACCCCGGGTGCGGGTCGTAACACGTTTTTGGTGGTGGCCCATGCAGGTCTAGCTTCACAAGTATGTGATGTCGTGGTAGTGCGACAACTTAGTTGTACTACTGCGAGCCTGCGATAGGATATAGGATATAGGCTGAGATACTCAATCACATCTAGGAAAATTCTTTTGATTCAACTATTCTCCTTTGACGTTGATACTTGATCTCTTAAACTGTCCTTTCCTTGAATATCTTACATCTTGTGCCATATTGATACTTTCTTTCGCTTTGTCTCAGGATGCCGCCTAAGACTAGATCACAGCAAGGGAGAGCAGTTTCTGAGAGGTCTGCGACATCCCGAGGGCCTGCACCAGTCACTTCTCCGGTGATTGGAGTGTCAGCTGCTTTCGGAGGTCCACCACCCACTCAGAGGACTGTGCCAGCTGTATCTGAGGGGCTTCCACCTCCACCTCCTGTGCCAGCAGAGGCGTCACAGATGTTTACTCTGTTTCGTGAGATGCTCGAGGCACAGAGGGCTCAGTCGGAGGCACATCAGAGGCAGACCGACGTTCTACGGCAGGGCATCGAGAGTGCTCATCAGCTTGCTCGTGCTGTAGTTGAGAGAGGAGTTCCGGTCCAGCAGCAGGTTGTTCCTCAGGTTGCTCAGTTTCGGCCAGGCTACATTCAGGACTTCAAGAAACTGGAGCCTAGGGTTTTCAAAGGGACGGAGGGCATCGTCTATGCTGATGATTGGCTCGAGGACATTGAGCGTCTTATGAGGGTGTCCCGTCTTTCTGAAGATCTGAAGGTTGAGGCGGTAGGACTTCAACTGTTCGACGTCGCTCATACCTGGTTCAGGAATGAGCCGGTTCTAGTTGACGCAGGACAATCTTGGGAGGTATTCAGGGACCTTTTCAAGAAGAAGTTTTTCGCCCGGATAGACAGGCTTGACTTGGGGAGACAATTTGAGAGTCTCATTCAGGGAAGCATGTCTGTGGAGGAATACGCTGCGGAGTTCGGTAGGCTGAGCCGATTTGCAGAGTATCTGGTGAGGGAGCCGGAGGTTCGAGCTATTCGTTTTCGAGAGGGTCTAAACTGGGAGGTGAAGATTCTCATTCCGTCTTTTTATGAGACATACTCGGAGATACTTGCGGAGGCACGCAAGGTTGAGCGGGATCTGGGTTTGAAGACCAAGAGAGACCGTAATTCTTTTCTGGGGGCCAACGGCAGTGTAGTATCTGCCAAACATCCTCATTTCCAGTCCAGACCTTTCCAGCAGCCACAGCAGAACCAGACTCCAGCTAGAGCGCCTTTTCACCAGGCACCTCAGCAGCAGAGGCAGTTACAGCAAGCTCTATGCAACTTCTGCAAGAAGCCCGGCCACATCTGGAAAGTTTGCAGAAAGAGGCTAGGAGTTTGTTTGTATTGTGGTACTGAAGGGCATCAATTGAGGGAGTGTCCTCGTCGTGCAGTTCAGGGAGCAGCTCCAGCTCCGAGGGCACAGATAAGACCACCTGCAGCACAACCGAGGGGACCGCTTCCGACACAGCAGCAGCGTTTTGTCCAGCATCAGCAGCAGGGAGGTGCTCGGCAGGGACGAGCGTTTGCTATGACAGTCGTAGAGGAGGAACCCACAGGAGATGTCATCGCATGTTCTATTCTTCTTGATTCTATTCCAGCTTTAGCTTTGTTTGATAGTGGTGCTTCCCATAGTTTTGTATCTGTTTCTTTTGCTCTAAAGCATGGTTTGGTAGCTGAGTCTTTGCTTAGGACTTGCAAGATCATGACCGGGGGAGGCATTATCCTGGTTAATGATATTTGCAAGGATCGGAGAGTTACTTTGGGAGGCCGGGAGTTGAGTGCGTGTCTACTTGTAATGCCACTTCCGAGCTACGACATTGTACTCGGGATGGATTGGTTGAGTAGGCACCGTGCTAGCATAGATTGTAGAGGAGGTAGAGTTTTGTTTGGTCCGCCAAGAGAGCCAGAGTTCTAGTTTGCTAGAGGAACTGCGGAGCAGGAAGAAAGCATTATTTGTGGAGCTATGGTGGAAGACAAGGAGTTGCCACATCCATTGATAGCAAAATTTTTGGATGTGTTTCCTGAAGAATTGCCAGGATTGCCACCAGATCGAGATGTTGAATTTTCTATAGACTTGGTGCCAGGTGCAGAACCAATTTTGCAATATGTCTATAGAGTAAACAACAGCGAGCTGGTCGAGTTGAAGAAGCAGGTGGACGAATTGCAGGATAAGGGGTTTATCAGATCGAGTTCTTTACCATGGGGAGCCCCGGTATTGTTTGTACCGAAGAAGGATGGATCGGTGCGCATGTGCATTGATTACAGGACTTTGAATAATCTCACTATCAAGAATAAGTATCCTTTGCCACGGATTGATGATCTGTTTGATCAGTTGAGTGGTGCGAAGGTGTTTTCTAAGATAGATTTGAGATCAGGCTACCATCAAGTGAAGGTGAAGCCGGAGGACATACCGAAGACTGCTTTTAGAACTCGGTATGGTCAGTACGAGTTTATGGTGATGCCGTTTGGTTTGACTAATGCACCGGCGGTATTTATGAACTTGATGAACAAGGTGTTCCACCAGTACCTTGACAAGTTCGTGGTGGTGTTCATCGACGACATACTCATATACTCGAGAACACCGGAGGAGCATGAGGAGCATTTGAGGATTGTGTTGGATGTGCTGAGGAAGGAGAAGCTGTATGGGAAGTTGTCCAAATGTGAGTTTTTCTTGGATAAGGTGGAATTCTTGGGGCATGTTGTGACTGGTGATGGTATTTCAGTAGATCCGAAGAAGATTTCAGCAGTGGAATCTTGGAAGACTCCGAGTTCGGTAGCAGAGATCAGGAGTTTCTTGGGATTGGCAGGCTACTACAGAAAGTTTGTGCAAGATTTTTTGAGGATTGCCGAGCCGATGACCAGACTCACAAGGAAGGATGTGGAGTTTGTTTGGACGGAAGATTGCCAGGCTTCTTTTGAGGAGTTGAAGAAGAGGTTGACGTCTGCTCCTATTTTGACATTGCCATCAGGGTCCGGAGGTTTCACTATTTATAGTGATGCATCGGGAAAGGGTTTAGGTTGTGTTCTTCAGCAGCATGGGAAAGTGATTGCCTATGCATCCAGGCAATTGCGTCCTCATGAAAAGAACTATCCTACCCATGATTTGGAGTTGGCAACTGTCATATTCGCCCTGAAGTTGTGGAAACATTATTTGTACGGAGAGCGTGTGGAGATCTTCACAGACCACAAAAGCTTGAAGTACGTTTTCACGCAGAAGGAGTTGAACATGAGGCAGCGTCGGTGGTTGGAATTGATGAAGGATTTTGATATCTCTTTGCAATATCATCCTGGGAAAGCCAATGTAGTTGCCGATGCTTTGAGCAGGTATCCGGTAGCTATGTTCTTGACGCAGGATCGATATCTGTTGGAGGACTTGGAGAGCTTGGGCATTGAGGTGATTGTTCCTGGGTGTGCTATACAGATGTGGGGATTGCAGATACACTCAGATTTGATGGACAGGATCAAGGCAGCACAGTATGATGATGTATCTTTGAGGAGTATCAGAGCTCAGGTGAGAGCAGGATTGGAGGATGATTTCACTATTGCAGAGGATGGATCCTTGAGGCATGGAGTTAGATTGTGTGTGCCTAGTGGGGAGTTGCGCGAGGAGGTGTTGCAGGAAGCGCATCGCTCTCAGTATTCCATACATCCAGGTGCTAACAAGATATATCGGGATATGCGAGAGAGTGTGTGGTGGTATGGCATGAAGAGGGAAGTGGCACAGTTTGTATCCAGATGCTTAGTGTGCCAGCAGGTGAAAGCCGAGAGGCAGAGGCCAGGAGGTTTACTTCAGCCATTACCCATTCCAGAGTGGAAGTGGGAACACATTACTATGGATTTTGTGTTCGGACTACCACGATCTCCAGGAGGGAAAGACACGATTTGGGTCATTGTTGATAGATTGACCAAGTCGGCCCACTTTTTGCCTTTCAAGGTGGGTTTATCTACGAAGAAGCTGGCAGAGATGTATGTGAGGCAGATCGTTAGGATACATGGAGTTCCCGTCTGCATAGTCTCAGATCGAGATAGTCGTTTTACTTCTCATTTCTGGAGAAGTTTGCAGGAGAGTTTGGGCACTCAGCTCAAATTCAGTACTACATATCATCCCCAGACAGATGGGCAGTCAGAGAGGACTATCCAGACTCTCGAGGATATATTGCGCACTTGTGTACTAGATTTTGGGGGTTCTTGGGAGGACCATCTCCATTTGGTAGAGTTTGCTTACAACAACAGTTACCAGGCCAGTATAGAGATGTCACCTTTTGAAGCTCTATATGGTCGGAGGTGTCGTACTCCTTTGTCTTGGGACGATGTTGGAGAGAGAGTTTTGCTTGGGCCAGAGATGGTTGTGGATGCAGCAGAGAAGGTTCAGTTGATCAGAGACAGACTTCGAGTGGCGCAGGACAGACAACGGCATTGGGCCGATAGCCATCGGAGACCCTTGGAGTTTGAGGTGGGTGGTTTGGTGTTTCTGAGGATTTCTCCGACACGAGGCACGATTCGCTTCGGTGGAGGCGGAAAGCTTAGTCCGCGATTCATTGGACCTTTCACTATTCTAGAGAGGGTCGGTGCAGTTGCTTATAGACTAGACTTGCCACCTGCATTGGAGGGAGTGCACAATGTGTTTCATGTGTCGCAGTTGAGATGATACGTGGCAGATCCTAGTCATGTATTGGATCACTCGGAGATAGAGGTGGGCCCTACTCTTAGCTATCCAGAGCAGCCAGTTGGGATTCTGGATCGGAGAGAGAAGGTGCTGAGGAACCAGACTATTCCTTTGGTGCGCGTCGCATGGAGGCATCACGCTCCGGGGGAGTCTACCTGGGAGAGAGAGGATGAAATGCGAGAGCGTTATCCATATTTGTTTGTACCTTGAGGTATGTCATTTCTAGTTATGTTCTGTTCATTGTTATGTTTTGTTCATTAGTTAGTTGTGATTCTTTAGTTCTATTTTGTGATTTTCTGGGGGTAGTTTTCGTCTTTGAATTTCGAGAACAAAATTATTTTAAGGAGGGTAGACTTGTCACTACCACATTTTAGAAAAAAGGGTATTTTAGTAATTTTCTATTTAAATAAATATTGTGCATGGTAAATAATTTTTGTTGTATTATTTAATTGTTGTTAGATATTATTTAATTATTTTGGACTTATTTTAGTGGACCCAACTAGTTTAGTTTGGACCCATGGACCAACATGAATTAATTAGTTAGACTTGGCCCATTTAGAAAGCCCATAGTTAAGGAGATGGATTAAATTAATTAAATGATTAGACTAGAAGCTTCCTTCCTTAATTATTTCTTCATGAGAGGCCCCAAGGGGTACATTGGACATTTTACAATTGCTTGGGGGAGGGGCTATGGCCGGCCTATTAAAGAGGGGGGGGGGAAATTTCTCTCTCCTCTCATCTCATTCCAAATCTAGATCTAAAATTCTCCCACTACCAAATTCCCTCCATTCCCAATCCAATTCCCTACCAAATTTATTCCAAATTCTTCCTAATTCACCATTAAAGAAGGAGGAAGCAAGGATCTGGAAGAAGGAAGCAAGGATCTACAAAGAGGAGCAAGGATCTACAATTTGGAAGCAAGTTTATCTCAATTGGAGGTTTCATTGAGAATCCATCTCCCAATAGGTATAATTCAGATTTTTCCATTTAAATAGCTTCTAAATCTGAGATTTAATCATGTAAAATCAACCTATATGTATGTAGTACCCATAGGACTTTGTTTTGTGTTCATAGGAGACCCATGGAGAAAGTTATGGTGCTTTTTGTGTCAATTTTGTTGGAATTCCGAATTTATATTTTGTTGTGTGTGTCAATTGATCCTATAGATCAATTGAACATGAGATTTGTGTTTGAGGCTAGTATCGTGTCCATATTGGGATACTTGTGGTTCGTATCCCAACTATTTGGTGATACGTGTCATTTGGGGGTTTTTCTCCGACACGGGGCTTTGAACATGTCGTATTTTGACACGGACACATAGATCTACTTTTGACGCTTTGATTTGTTCATAAATATTATTTGTGATTTGTTTGTGTCCTTCGGGGTGCATTTGGTTGTGTGTTGGACTCGTGTCGCATGCGTATCCTAGATCTAGTGGGATACAGTGAGATACTCTCCAATTGTGTGTATTTTTGCATAGATCTAATTAATTGTGGTTCAATTCTTCATTTATAATTAGTATATATATATGGATATTAAATATTTATTTTGTGTATTTATTATAGTAATTATTGTAGCATAGATCTATATTTTGGGTGTGCTAATATAATGTACCATATAATATGTAGCTTTCTTGCATGCAAATATATATGTTACTACTTGTTAAATAATATAATTTATACATAAAATATTTTATAAAATATATTTGTATGTTTAATTGTGTAATTATATTATTTATAATTATTATGTAATTATTTGGATATTAATGTAAATATTTTAGGTGTGTTTCTAGCCATGTAAATTATATGTTCTTTGTTAAATATTTGAAGGTATAAGTTTATGTGTATATTAATATATATATGTACATTTTTGTATTAATGGTTTATATATATATATATATATACTGTTTTATATATTCTGTTTATATATATATATATATATATATATATTGTTTATATATTCTGTTTTTATATATATAATTATATATATACAACTTGTTTTAGTGACAGTGAATTAATGACAGTAAAAAAAAACTGTCATTAATTAGCCGACTAATAGCAGCCGCTGTAGCCTTCGGGCAATTAATGACAAACCTGTCATTAATTGCAGCAGCGGGAAACAGCAGCTTTTCTGCGACGCTTTTCCGCGACAGTTTAACTGTCAGCGAAAACCAAAGCAGTGGCAGTTTATTATTTGGGTTTCGGTGACAGTCCTTCGGTGACAGTCCCGACTGTCACTATTTAAACTGTTTTGATTTAATCCTATTTTATTCACTGTTTTTCAATGACGCTTTGACAGATTTAATGTATATATTATATATTATAATTGTATATATATATATATGTATATATATATGTGTTTTGTGAGGAATAATAATTGTAATAATATATTATGTTATTTATATAAATGTTGGGTTGTATATATATTATTTTAGGGTATATATTAATTATATTATTAGTATACTTTGTGTGAGTTCTTTTTGAATCTAATTTGATTCCTAAATTATTGTAGTTTATCTCTATATTATTTTATAGATGTCTTGTGAGGTTGACTTTGGGTTTGACCATGTTTGACTTTAGTGGACTTTAGAGTTGACCATAGTTGACTTTTGACTTAGAATTGACTTATTGACCTAGAAATTGCCTAGTTTGACTTGTTCTCTTTTCGGGACCTTGTATTAATGTGGTATTCCATGTCTAGGTCTTCGAGGCACCGAGTCAGACATTTGTGAGACTGTTCATTGGACTTCAGGCGAGTACATTCTCTGATAGTTTCTCATTTATGATATCCTCTATGTTCGTTGTATCTAGTGTAGATATACATGTTCTCTTGACACTATGGTTACACGGATTGGTATATCCGGATCTCGTCATGAGATGTTATTCCTTGGTATATGGTGTATATGGTGCAAGTATTGTTTTATTGGTTATCTTGTACATGTACAGACACCGATTCTCGGGGAGACTAGCTATCTTCTTGGGGAATCTAGTGCCATAACGTACCGTGGTTGGATCTATTATACCAGTCGGGGTGGGGAGTATTTTAGTGTAGATATGTGATCATACCCTCCTTGTGCATGTCTTGTTCCTTGTGAGTGTTGATCATACACCGCACGTATAATCAGCCAGGCCATCATACTCTTGTGCAAGTTCCTAAGCCGATCACATGTTAAAGCTAGTACTCACACACTTAGTCATTAGTATTCTTGTTCTATCAGCATATTGTTCATTATTGTATTTCTTTCCAGTATTTCCTTATTGTCTATACATTCTTGTATCTATTTATGCATCTTGTTTATCCACAACTATTTACTGTTACATAGTTTTTATCATTATTTGAGAACTGCTGTTAGGGTTGTACTCTGCTCCTTTCCTGACTGGATATATTTTTCCAAATGACACTGAGGAGTACCCTACCTATTATGGACCCCAGGATGTTGTGGGTTTAGATTCTGAGACCCTGGCTCAAGAGGGACTTATCCCAACTGAGACAGTTGACCCTGGAGTTGTAGCTTTATAGTTTTGTAGTATTCTTTTGTACTGGATTTGTCTCCAGCATATTTCTGTATTTTTCTTCAGACTCATTGATGTATTATTTTAGACTCATGAGTTGTATTGTGACTATTCTATTCTTATCTGATTCGTGTTCATTCTATCTTAGTTCTGTGATTGAGTACACTATCTTTTGGTGGTTCATTATATTAGATAGACTTTCTAGACAGCGTTCTACCGCCGATTCTGCGGCGTAGGCTGGGCGTTGTTTCCGACTAGTACCCTTACCCCGGGTGCGGGTCGTGACACTATGTGTCTCATGTTAGGTTGGGTAGGGATTGTTCAACCGGTTTACCCAATCTAATCTCTAATATTTTAGAGGCAGCATATACTTTATCATATTTTGCAGTGAGGGCATCTATTCTACGAGCAGCAATTGAATACTTCTTCTTTTTGAATTCGAGTTCTTCCTTAAGTTTAGTATTCCCTTGAGAGCTCTTGTTAACGTTGGCAAGTGCTTCATGGACATTAAGCTTAAGTTTATAAATCCCATATGAATCGTTAGAAGTATAATTTACTTCATTCAGTAAGGATGTAAGTCTCTCTATTTCAATTTGATAATCTTGAATATCTTTTCTAACATGCTTATATTTGTTCCTAAGTTTTCTAAAATCATCAAAAAAATTACTAGGGGCATTACCTAACTCATCAAATATAAAATCATCATAAAACATTTTGTATGTTACCTAGTCAGTCAGTACCCTGAAGCATATATTTTTCGTTTCTTAAGGATTCTTCTCTTCAGATTTACTAACTTCGCTTTCATGCCAGATGCTAGTATTTGATTACTTCCTTGATGTTCTTCTAGATGAGCGATCAGATTTCCTTTCCTTAAGGTTAGGCAGTCTTTCATTATATGTTATTTCTTCTTATAGTTGTAACATATAGGCTCTTCACCACAGTTGTCATTGAGCTTCTTCTTCTTTGATCTCTCAAGCTTTAGAAATTTTTGGAAGTTTCTGCTAATTAAGGCAACTTTCATCTTGAGATTCATCTTCGTCGGAGTCGTAGTTGGTAACATTCTTGTGATACGCCATAAAAGCAATCATCTTTTCCTTTGGAGTGGGATCTTTGAATTCCTTGAGATCCAGCTCGTGAGTCATTAGCTTGCCCAAGAGCGTCTCGAGGGTCATTGTGGTGAGATCATTCCCTTCTATGATTTCAGTGGACTTGGAATTCTAGTTCTTGGTAATTCCTCTAAGTACTTTACGAATGTTCTCCTGATTGTTGAACTCCTTGCCAAGAGAGAATAGAGGGTTGACGATGTCGAGAAATCTTATGAACATTTGAGTGATTTATCTCATTTTATTTTATTTTGAATGCTTCATATTCTTGTATCAGTCAACTTATTTTTGACTCCTTTACTTGTGAGGTTCCTTCATGAGTGACCTCAAGAAGTTTTTAAACTTCGTGCAAAGTATCATAAGTGGAGACCCTGTTAAATTCAGTTATGTCTACAACACAAAATAATGCATTAATAGCTTTAGCATCAAGACTAGCATATTTTTTTCATTATTTGTATACTTATCATGAGATTTCTCTATAAGGTTGCCATCTACAACTATTCTAGGTGGCTTCTTGTATCCTTCTACTACAACAGCCCAAAGGTCAAAATCAAGTAACTTTAAATAAAAGCTCATACGTGTCTTCCAGTACGTGTAGTTAGTACCATCAAACATGGGTGACCTATTTGTGGACTGGCCTTCACCATTGTTGATGTAGATAGATCTAACAGTTTTCATAAGTCTCTTAGGATGTTAAGCCAATATTAAGAGAACTTTCTCTGATACCAATTGAAGGACCATAGGACAAATCTAGAGGGGGTGAATAGAGTGCAGCTGAATAATCTATCCAATTAAAATTAAGTAGAGTAAAGACAGCTAGCAACTAACAGTATATATGCAAGACAATAATATAAAACAGTAAGAGTAAGAGAAAGCAAACGCAAACACCAAGATTTTATCCGATTTTTCACTGAGAGGACTAGTCCAGGCCCGAGAATTCTTGCTCGGAGTTTTATCAACTATAATCACCTATAGTGAATCACAAGCTTTGATTTAAAGTCTTTCCACTTCTTACAACCACGAGATTTGATACGAAGTCTCGCTACTCCACAGCAAGTGAGAGAGAAAAACTAGTTGAGCCAAGCTCTTTACAACTCTTGTAGACTTCTAGACCGAGACCGCACTTGGCACTTAGAATGCTAGGGAGTTGCTCTTGGAAATGGGAAGGCTGAGGCTCAGAAGTTTTTTTACTAAAGTTTAGAAAGATTGAGAGAGGTTGAGTGAGTAAGAATATGAAAATACAACTATATTTATAGGGTATTGTCAAACAGAATTCGGCCAGAGTTTGGGAAGGTTTTAATTCAAATTTTTGAACGTTGGGCCAAGAAATCAGGGGTGTAATAACTGGGTTAATTTTATACTTTATAGGTGACCGAGTTCGGTCTGAGTTTAACACAAATTTGGCCCGAGTTCAGTTGTCTATTCTAGTAAGTTTTGAGTATGAATGTAGGCTGATTTTGTGGATAAGTTCAAGGGTTTATTTGAGTGAACTTTGGGTCATGCCAGTGCGACTCGATATACAGAAGTCCTATACTCAAATAAAGTAAAAAATTATACTTGAATGATGCAGAACAATCAGCATGTAGCAGCAATGTTGAGCCTTTATATTGCGATATATCGATACATAGTTTAGTTAACTATCAAAATCAAGTTGAATGAGACCGAATAGGCCAACAACTTGAAGCCAAAGGGTCCCGAATGAGTCAAACTAGCCACATGCATATTACATAGTGCGCCTCCCGGCCAAGAACGGGATACTATAAAGATGCAGCAGAGGAAGGGGAGAAGGAGAAAAGTGAGCTGGATCCGAGGTTGGCGTCGACGAAGGCGGGGAGGTCGCGACGGAGGAAAGGTAGAAGAATGAGAGTGAGGATTAAGGAGGGAGATGGTGTGGGAAGTGAAGATCGGAAAGGGGAGGAGGAGAGTGAGGAGTGGCGGGTGGTTTTCGAGGCGATGACCGGAGAAGAAGCAAAAAAAAATTGGGGAATGAACTCTCCCTTCACTACTCCATTTACTAGCTATAAATATCTAGAAATAGTTTATTAATTTTATTTAATATTAGTTAAATAGTATTAGTTAATTAAAGTATCAATTTAATATCATATATTTTACTATATAATTAGATTTATTAACTAATTAACCAAAAACTTTATTAATATTAATTAATTAAAATATTATCATATTTTTTATTATTATTGCATACTTTCTCACTTTCCAATTTCCACTTCCTTATCCTAACCAAACACCTTTGTCCCCTACTGGGGGACAAGAAAGTTCATAGACTTTTATCATTCTTCCATGCTTGAAAGTCCAAATCCAAATCTTTTCACATTTACAGTTTACCAAACAGGCCCTAAATGACGATAAGAGTTTTCATTAAATTTTGGATAAAATACAAAGATACTCCTCCAGTCTAATCATGTCTAAATCTTTCTACACAGATTATCAATTTCTGAGTTTGAAATATCCTTTTTTGATCTGCCATTTGGACCGACCTCCATCGTGCGTTCTACTCAAGTTGTCTGTTTGTACGTCAATCTTCTTCTCTAATAGACCGATCATCTAGGTTCGACACTCAACAAGTCACTATCTTAATTTTTTTGGTTCTTCCCTCCCTTAATATTCAAGGACGTACTAAGGAAAATTTGGACCTCCAACTCGGTTAATGAATGATCTTCCTTGTGCTAGGTTACTTGTACTAAGATCCCCCTCCCAGTTAATTATTTTTTTCGAATAGGATTCGAACCAAGGGGGTATCCACCATAGACTTGGGGAGAGCGAGGGATCCCCTTGAATTTTGGTTTCCATAAGTATGTTTATAAATACTCTTTTTGGCTATAATATATTTAACTTTGATTCCTTACATAATTGCTAATTGTGTTGGGAATGAAACACGAAAATCGTTCCCCAAAATTAAAAAAACTTGGTGAATACCGAAGAAAATACACAAACCAAATATATCAAAAATTTACCAAATTGCACAACGCAAACACAACGATGTTTACGTGAAAAATCTTGATGGAAAAAATTATGGGACGATCGGAGTCCAATCCAGAAAAGCCTACACTAACGGATTAAAAAAAGTACACTAACTCCTTTCTAATCTCCTCCACTGATCCATACAGATCACCGTAATACTTTAACTAGATGAAAATAGATTACAACGTGTATAAAAAGGTTACCGAAGATGAGGAAGAACCAATGAAGAACTCCTCGAAAGCGATCTCTCTTCTATCAATCCTGAAACTCCAAATATCTTTTCCTCTCCTGAGAAAATTGAAACCTAGAGAAACTCTCTCCTTGTATTATGATCACTTGGATTAGAGTTAATAAACTCATATTTAAAGCCCATATTTCTTGAAAAGATCGGGATCATTGATCATGATCCAATTGTGTTAATAAAATACCTAAATTTTGCCTTTAGCCCCGACACTGGTATATCGGTAGCAGTATACCTGCGATATAATAAAAAACACCACTTCGAATCAGAACTATTCTTGAATAAAATATTGTATTACCAGTGTATTGTCGGTACACCAACAACGATATACCGCTGGCACTGATACAGGTTTTCCAATTCTCTGATATGCGTTCAGAACATTATCGCCCTCGACTCCCCGAGATTCTCCAACACACGGATGTCGCTCATCGCACTATATGGTATTCTTCACATAGGTTAGAAACCCCACCCAACAACAATAAACCTCTCCCTTCGCAACTAGGTGAAGAAGCTTGTCATTCCAACGATCCTCCTATAGTACTCAATTTTTTCTCTCAGCAGAACCTTCGTGAGCATAGTCGCTCTATTGTCCTTTGTATGAACCTTCTCAAGCGTTGTGTCCTTTGCCTCTAGCACATATTTTATCAAGTGAAATCACTTTACAATATGCTTTGACCGACAATGAAATGTCAATTTTTTTTAATGCGAATAACAATTTGGCTATTGTAAAGTAATATATACTACTTTTGCTTAAGCTCCATTTTTTACAGAAATTTCTTCATCCATAAGAACTTCTTGCAAGTCTCCATCGTTGTAATGAACTATGCCTCTGTCGTAGACAAGAAAAAAATATTTATATAATCGCAACTGCCACGAAACTGTCCTACCATCAAACATCATAACATAGTCTGAAGTCTATCTCCTAGTATCCACATCCCCAACTATATCAACATCAGTATACCCAATAACCTTCAGCTAGTCACTCCCGAATGAAAGCTTTCAATCAGCAGTGTCCAAAAGGTAGCGAAGGATCCATTTGACTGCTCTCCAATATATCCTCCTCGGATTTGATAGATACCTGCTACCCATACATACTACGTGAGCAATATCTTGCATTATAAATATCAGAGAATACATGAGACTCCCACTGCTGAAGCATATGAAAATTGCTCCATATCTTTCTTTTTATCCTCGGTTGATGGATACTACTATCGTAGTAAGCTTAAAATAAGTTGCAAGAGGGGTACTCACTTTCTTCGACCCATCCATCCCGAAATGCCGAAGTAGTATTTCTCTTGGGACAACAAAAGTAACTTGAACTCTATCTCTCGATTTATCTCCATCTCAAGAATAGTCTTTGTTACACCTAAATTCTTCATAGAGAATCATGCCCAATTGGCACTTTAACTATGTTATCCTGGTGGCATTTTAATACAACAATAACTTATCATCAACAAAGAGCAGCAAAATTGTAATGCCCCGCTTTACGTCGGCATTATGTATCAAGGTGAGTGGGTAGAACTTTATTCTCTGATTCTTGCACGCCTTAATAATGAATCTGAGTTTTTGCTTGCTTGTTTTCTTAAGAGAATGATAGAACCTGCCTTGCATGCTAATAAACGAACTCACCTAGCTTGTCTTTGAAACGAACATGTCTGCTTAACTAAGAGATCCTGAATCGCTTGTCTAAAAGTATGTGTTTGCATGAACATGCTCCACTATTGTCTATGCTTCGAGAGAACCATATCGTGTGCCTGAATGTGTTCAAAGATAAGGCGGCTTGTCCCACAACAATAAAATATCGTCTGATGGTTCGTCTCGTCTGCATCCTAGAGTTTATTTGATAGTGTTTTCATGCATTCGTATCGGTCGGACAATGGCTATTGGTAGAAAGCAACCATGCGTCACGGCTGCTATAGAGATAGTGGAAAGCAACCATGTGTCACGGCTGCCAATAGTATCAGATAAATGAGTCATTGGTTAGCTGGATCAACCGCTGCCAATCCTGAGATACTCGGGGACCGCACGACATATAAGATAGTTCATTGTGTTGGCTTGGATAGATGGACTGCCCTTAAGATGTGCATGTGTGTCTAGATATGCATTTGTTCCTAGAGTCTCACAAGACACGTTGCGCACACCCTGAAACATAACAATCAGCTTGTCTTGCTTATAACACATATGAAACTCTATTTTCTAAAGATGTTTCCAAAATAAAGTAATATGACTCCGTTCAACTGCAGTATGTAACGAACATAGGTAAAACTAGAAAGATCACTAGTAATGTAATATTTTATAACATGATTACTTAGTGTTGGTTTTAGTGAATGCTTGCTTCTGTTCAGTTGTTTATACTCACCAGTACTTATAAAAGTGCTGACCCACCAACAGTTCACTTGCTTGCAGGTACTGGATCATCCAAGGGAGTGATAGGCGTGCCTCATCCCCAAGACCCGCAATTCTGGTTTCAATTGCCCTGAGCATGCTTTCGTATAAAGGGGCATAATATATGGAATGATGCATTTGTAATCAAAGAACCCAGTCCCTCGAATTGCCCCGAGCAAATCTTAGAGTCATAGTAACGGATTAGGCAAGGAATAGAATCCGCTTTGATACCATTCTGTCATGCCCCAGCCCCGAGGGCCGCCCGGACCACCGCCTCCCCCGCCGGAATCAGACGCGAATCATCGTACCTCGGTACATCGGACGTGAATCACCGCGCCTCGGCGCCTCCGACGGGGCAGTGTATGGCCGTTTGATACCGGAATATGATGTCGTGTGAGCCTGGGCTTGCGCCGCACAAGGCTACAACGTTAGAGTTTGTTTGGCTATCATCGCATCAATCGAGTAAGAAGCGGAGGAATATTGTTGCAATACATTTAATCAACTGAGTATTCAGGGAAAATTGAGGGATTGGGTTCTTTGATTACAAAGGCATCATTCCATACATTATCCCCCTTTATACGAAAGCATGCTCGGGGCAATCGAAACCAAAATTCTGGGTCTTGGGGATGAGGCACGCCTATCGCTTTCTCGGATGATCCAGTACCTGCAAGCAAGTAAACTGTTGGTGGGTCAGCACTTTTATAAGTACTGATGAGTATAAATAACTGAACAGAAGCAAGCATTCACTAAAACTAACACTAAGTAATCATATTAAAAAATATTACATTACTAGTGATCTTTCTAATTTTATCTATATTCGTTACATGCAACAGTTGAACGGAGTCATATTACTTTATTTTGGAAATATCTTTAGAAAAAAGAGTTTCATATGTGATATAAGCAAGACAAGTCGATTGTTATGTTTCAGGGTGTGCGCATATGAGACTCTAGGGACAAATACATATCTAGACACACATGCACATCTTAGGGGCAGTCCATCTATCCAAGCCAACACAATAAACTATCTTATATGCCGTGCGGTCCCCGAGTATCTCAGGATCGGCAGCGGTTGATCCAGCTAACCAATGACTCATTTATCTGATACTATTGGCAGTCGTGACACATAGTTTCTTTCCACTATCTCTATAGCAGCCGTGACGCATGGTTGCTTTCCACCAATAGCCAATGTCCGACCGATACGAATGCATAAAAATACTATCAAATAAACTCTAGGATACAGACGAGATGAACTATCAAATGATATTTCATTGTTGCGGGGCAAGCCGCCTTATCTTTGAACACATTCAGGTATACGATATGGTTACCTCGGAGCATAGGCGATAGTGGAACATGTTCATGCAAACACATACTTTTAGACAAGCGATTCAGGATCTCTTAGTTAAGCAGACATGTTCATTTCAAAGACAAGCTAGGTGAGTTCGTTTATTAGCATGCAAGGCAGGTTCTATCATTCTCTTAAGAAAACAAGCAAGCAAAAACTCAGATTCATTATTAAGGCGTACAAGAATCAGAGAACGAAGTTCTGTCCACTCACCTTGATACATAATGCCAACGCAGAGTGGGGCATTATAAATTATTAAGGCGTACAAAAAATCAGAGAACGAATTTCTACCCACTCACCTTGATACATAATGCCGACGCAGAGCGGGGCATTACATACTTACTCACCAACAAAAAGTTTCATCCTCGAAACTTCAAGGATAAACTTCTCGATATTTTGAGCATCGATAGTCCTCATCCCTCGTCGTACTCAATCAAAATAATCAAGTCAAGTCCAGAAAACATTTGCACAACTTTGAGGATATCTATGGACTTATTGTACGGAACCCTCTATTGCAATACCATATCGAGCAAATCTCAGAGTCATAGCAATGGATTGGGCAAGGAATCGAATCCGCTCTGATACCATTCTGTCATGCCCCGGCCCCGAGGGTCGCCCGAACCACCACCTCCCCCACCGGAACTGGACGCGAATCATCGTGCCTCGATGCACCGGACGCGAATCACCGCTCCTCGGCTCCTCCGACGGGGCAACGTATGGCCGTTTGATACCGAGACGTGATATCGTACGAGCCTGGGATTGCGCCCGCACAAGGTTACATCGTTAGAGTTTGTTTGGCTATCATCGCATCAATCGAGTAAGCAGAGAAGGGACATTCTTGCAATACATTTAGCTCACTAACTATTTGTGGCAAATCGAGGGACTGGGTTCTTTGATTATAAAGGCATCGTTCCATACATTATGCCCCTTTATACGAAAGCATGCTCGGGGCAATCGAAACCAGAATTTTGGGTCTTGGGGATGAGGCACGTCTATCACTCCCTCGGACGATCCAGTACCTGCAAGCAAGTAAACTGTTGGTGGGTCAGCACTTTTATAAGTACTGGTGAGTATAAACAACTGAACAGAAGCAAGCATTCACTAAAACCATATGTTGATCTCAAATGCTAGTGCAAGTGAATATTCAAACGAATAAGTTTGCCTCAGCCCTAGATCGTTAAATCAAGATGGATTGAAACGTACTCCGCGTTAAGAAACATAACCCACGCTAAGGCACAAATAAGCCCGACTAGCATACACACAACACGATGCAAGGATCGAGTAGGAGATTGTGTTCAAATGGATCTAGTGGTACCAATTGCTACGCTTGGGATAGATTCCATAATGCAATAGAACTTCCTGCCCTCAGGAAGTCTCGAGGACGAGACTTTTTCTGAGTGGTGTATGATGTAATACCCCGTTCCGCTCAAGCGGACTGCCGATTCAAACGGCAAAAGTGCAACGTCCCGAACCGCTTTGCTTAGGCGAGAATACTCATTTGAGGCAAAGGATATCCAGACTTGTCCCTTCAGGAGTTTGGCTTAGTCTTTCAGAGGCTCGCTCAGAGTATCGCTCAATCGACGCGAATCATCGCTAAGGTGGGTGGCTACGGTGAACTTATCTTTGCTTAGCCAGCACAACTAAAATATGGAACGATACTTGCTAGTCGCTAGGTGAATCACCCCCTGCATACTAATAAGAAATCAACGCACCTAACTAATAGAATAATCCCAACTTGTATTGCTTATGATAGAACATGGAAATGAAACATCGCCTATACATCATTCCACAATTGTAGCCACTTGGCACACTTTTACTGTTTCAGAGAGAGAGAGGCTTGAGCGACTTATAATCTCGGCTATGCGCCGCCTGTAACACTTGTTTATATGAATAAAGAGGTTTTTTACTTCTACTTGTGTTATTTAATGCTTCCACTATTATCGACTCAGTGAACTTGTTACCAACTCGCCTACGCGTTTATAATTCCGCTGCACTCAGATAATATGTGCGACTCTGTGACTTAGACTTCTTACCGCCAACCAATGAACCACAGCCTTGCACGGATGCGGCTGTCACTACCACATTCCAAAAACAGGGATATTTTTGACTTTTTATAATATTTAATATTATTGTAGTTATAATTAAATAATTGCATGATAATATTTTTAATTTAAATAATTATGTGTGATGTGTAATTAAATATAGTATTAGATGCAGTGTTCATTTATTTTAGCTAGTAGACTAGACCTAGAAGCCTAGTAGAAGACCACCTGTCCGAATTATAGAGTTCTGTATTTATTATTTTATCTAGAATTTAATATTTGGAGATTGTAATTTATTTCCGTATTTTATTTAATATTTTTGCGCTTTGCCTTTGCTTCGATATTTGGAGCACTATCCTGACTTTTGTCTTCCAACAAATTTTACAATCTTGCCCTAGACATGCCCGCCTTCTATTCTGCTATTTTTGCAACTCATAATTATGCTCTTTGCGCATTATTTCTGGCCGCACAAAAATCATCGCAGACGTTTATTTTTTTAATTCCTATTTTGTATCGTTGTGCGTTCCAATTTAAATTGGAGGCAATGTTGACCTATTTTTTGTGCGGCCCAAATTAGGGAAATATTCTGTTCTGAGTCTTCTTCAATATTGGTATTGATGACCTGACCTGATTTTGGCTCCATGTACTCCTAATTAATTATTGAACACAACTTGCATTTATTTCTATTTAAATTGAGGATACCATTTTATCTGATTCTAAAATCCCAATTTAATTCCAGTGCCCTGCTAATTGAGCCCGTACCAGTCTTACAGTGCCCCCTGACCCTACAAAATACCGGACCCCGAATCGCCCGCCAATTTTCGTCATTTTATGTGTTTGTGCAATTTCCCAAATTTAAGGGGGTTAAATTGCAAATTGGCATTTTGTGCCAACACCCAATTATTTTAACCAATGAGGAATCCTTAATATTTTAATTAAACCTCACCCTAAATCCCTCATGAATTAATTTCCCTCATGTCCAATCTGGACCACCCAATTAATGGGCCAATCCCAACCCTTCATTCCAACACCCTCATCCCTATATAATGTCTACATCAAACCCTAATCCCAAGAAACCTAGAAAACACCACCACCTCACAAGCCCCCACATCCTCTCTCATACGTATGTAGCTTCTTTTCTTCTCTTCCTTTCTTCTTCTCTTTCCTTTTTCTTCTTCTTATTCCTTCTTCTTCTTATTGTTTTTCTTTCTTCTTTCACTTAAATTCAAATTCAAATTGAAAGGAGAAGGAGGGAAATACTGTGCATTTCCCCCCACATACTGTTCTCCGGCGGCTTCACGGGCCGAGCCCGACCCTCCGGCCGGTCGGATCCCGCTGCACCCTAGCGGCCGACCACCCAGGCTCCGATCAGCCGGCCTACAGCCGGATCTCCCGTGCTGTGCCCTCTTCCTCCGGCGTTCAGCCCCGGCCCGGCGGCTCCTCCCCTCGCCGTGGCTGTGCTCCCCAACTCCCCATCCTCGACGCGTCCGGCGGTCCCCGACTCCCCCATTTTCGGCTGCTCATCCATCCCTACTCCGGTCCGGCGGCCCTCTGAACCCGCTGGCAACATCCCCGCGCTCGAGTCTCCTCGAGCACCCCGACTCCGACAGGCCAGCAACATCCCCCGCCGACCTGCTGCCCACTGCCTCCTCCCTCTGTAACTCCGGCCATCTTTCCGGCCGGCAAGCCCAACACACAGTAAGTCCCTCTCCCTCTCCTTCTTCCCTCTTTCATTTGTTAATATAGGTATAGTATATTATATATGAATGTATATAATTAGTGTATATATATATGTATAGTATATGTATTAATACATATGTTAATATAACTAATGTATAAGTATTGTATATAAATTAATTAATGTGTATAGTATAGTGTATGTTAATATACTGTATGTATTTGATAAATTGGTATATTTACCTGTATATAGTATTGTAATTTAACTGGTATAAATGCATATATTTTTATGTGTATAATTATTTTGATATATATATATGTATGTATATTTGTATAAAACCTTAGCATATTTTTAATATATATATACATATATTTTGTATATATATTTAATTTGATATGTATATTGTGAGTACATATGTTAATTAAGATGTGTATATTTATGTATCTAGTTACTAGGTGACCAGTATCATACCTAGAGAAGGCCCTGAATTCAGTGTTTTAGACTGTGTTAGTGTAGCATCTGATGCAAATATGGTTTTGCTTGTGATGTGGTTCTAGGACTGCTACTTCACCCAGGGGATACTCTGGAACAGGACATCCATAATTACCAGCTAAGGACCCAAGGCAAGTACATTCTCTAATAATTTCCAATTCTTGATAATTTCTATAAGTTCAATGATCTTAAAATGTTACAACTGAATCTTTGACACTGTGCTACACGGACTAGTATATAGCTTGGATCTGCAGTCATGAGATGTTACCTTGATTATCGTATTGACATTGTACACGACATGTATATTAGATATCGTACATGATAGACTTGACTTGCTCGTGTATCGTGACGTGTCATGGTTGGATCCACAGTACTAGTTGGGGGCGGGGAAGTAGTTAGTAAGAAATGTGATCATAACCTCTTATTGTAGTATAGAAAATTGTAAGTGTTAATCATGCTCTTCACCCATGATTAGCCAGGCCCTGTAGCTATCGTACATGTTTCCAAGCCGATCACATTTTGAAGCTACTATTTCAAACACTTAGAATATATTACAGTTCTCTATTTTAAATCATATACTACAACACCCGTATATGATACTGTTTCTTGTTCTTTTAATTCCATACATGCACTGACTGTATCATATTGTTTATTGCCTGTCTCTCTTTAATTGCCATTGCATTTATCTCACTGTCTTCTCAGTAGCTAGCATGACATGTTTTATTGTATTATAGACATTATCAATTAATGGAACTGTTATTTGAGAGTGTTGCTTTGCTCCTTCCTGACTGGAAATATTTTTCCAGACTATGCCTTAGAGGACCGCTGTCCGACACTTTATGGACCATATGGTGAGTAGCTGCAGACTTGGTAGTAGTTGTGATTCTGGAAGGTCTAGCCGGAATTATTATTATTGTTAGTTCTTAAGTAGACTATTTGGTACCGGATTTGTCTCCGGCCTTTTGATGACTCTTGGATATTGTTGAGTTAAGTTATTACTTGTGGACTTGTGTTGTGTTTAATTTTAATTTCTGTTTCGAAATCTTATCGTGCTGTAATCCTGTGATTGAGTATGTGCTCGTTATTTGTGTCATCCGTGCCTCCTTATGGAGATTGGATGTTGTGTGACATTAGCTAGATAGTATCAAGACCTTGACAGCGTTCTACCGCCGATGCTGCGGCGTAGGCTGGACGTACCCACGCACTCGTGCCCCTAAATCGGGTGCGGGTCGTGACACGTTTTTAGTGGTGGCCCATGCAGGTCAGACTTCGCGAGTTGTGCGATATCGTAGTAGTGTGGCATCCTTGTTACACTACTGCGTGCCTGCGATAGAATCTAGGACATAGGATACTTGGATGAGAGCAAATACTCAATCATAATTCCTTGAGAGATTCCTGGGATGACCCCTGAGAATCTTGTTATAATTTCCAATTTAAATCATTCCCTTGTTCCGTCCATTCTTACTTGTGATATTGATTGATTATTATTGATTAGGTATTAAGTTAGGATTTTGGGTTTCATTGTAGGGTTGATTTCATATTAAGGTAAATTTATAGACTGATTTATGGTATTATTTGATGATGCCCGTCAATGAGGACAGTGAAAAGGATTAACATCAGAGCTATTGGACTACAGAAGGTGGATTTAAAAATTTTTAATTGAAGATTGAAAATGAATTTCAAATTTTTGAATTCTCAGAAGATTGAGATTGTTATAAAAATTTTATTTTGAAGATTTCAATGAATTGCAAAAAAAAAAAAAAAATTGAAATTGAGGAGTTGAAATATTGTTATTAAAATTTTATTTTGAGGATTCAGATTCGATTCAATAAACCTAGACAAGTCTGTAAGGATTTTGTGTGATTAAGTTTTATTTCAGTATTTAAATAATTAACCTTGAGGAAAGTGTATGCAATTTACCTTAAAATTGTATTCGAGGAGTTATTTTGAGGAAAATTTATCTGAGGATAAGATTTTATAGTGGGAGAGATATATTAGTATATAAGTAGATGAGATGCATGTAAGGATCTGCTGGCTTGAGCATGATTGAGATCTCACTGTCAACTGACTTGGGTGTCCATCTAAGATTGTATTAGAAAGAGCAGTACTTAGTATAGTGTGTTGCAATTGTTATGCACTTGAGTGATAAGAATAACTAGTATCAACGATTTCAGTAGGTAAGGAAGCTAGCAGTGAGTGTGCTTGTGATAGAACTGTGGTACCTAGGGGATAGAGGTATCAGACCTTGGATGCATCTTTGACCGGTGCAATCACAATTAGGGTTTATTCCCAATCTTTTATCTTGAATGTTGCTCTTTAGAACTATGCTGTCCTTCCTTGATGATATCGCATTTTGCCTAAATTGATTCTTTGGGATCTGTCTTCAGGATGTCGCCGCAGACACGGTCTATGAGAGCGGGAACATCAGCTTTAGAGGGGTCTTCCACCTCTCCACCTGATGGACAGACATCCGTAGTTCCTCCTACATCTCCGATGCACGTAGGTGATCCTCCTCCTCCACCTGTTAAGAGGATAGCCGCAGCTGTGACGGACAACCTTCCTCCTCCACCGACTCCGCTTCCCGGAGGTTTGCCCATTGACGGAACGCAGATGTTTACGTTGATCCAAGGCATGGTAGATGCCCAGAGAGTGACGGCAGACGCTCAGCGAGTTCAAGCTGAGGCTCAGAGGGTGCAAGCAGAAGCGTACCAAGCACAAACCGAGCTGATGAAAGAAAACATGGAGAATGCTCATCAAGTGACTCTCCAAGCTTTGGAGAAAGTAGCACAATACCAGCAGTTTCCTGGCCAGCAGCAGAGATCAGGCACTATAGTGGATTTCAAAAGGATGATGCCTCGAGAGTTCAAAGGCACCGAAGGGATACTCTACGCTGACGACTGGTTAGAGGATATAGAGAGAAGTCTGCGATTGACCCAGATTCCGGAGAACTTGCAAATAGAAGCCGCTGGCAGTTAGATGTTCGATATCGCACTCACGTGGTATCGCACGGAGCCGAGAATTACTGCACAAGAACTTACTTGGGAGACCTTCAAGGAACTCTTCAAGGAGAAGTTCTTTCCCGACGTGGCATTGGGAACCTTGGAAAGTCAGTTTCATGACTTAGTTCAAGGAAACATGTCGGTCGACGAGTACGCTGCAGAATTCTGTAGATTGAGCCATTTTGCATCATCTATGATTCGAGACCCAGGAGATCGAGCCTAAAAATTTAGAAAGGGACTGACGAGAGAGATTAAGTCGCGCACTTCTGGTCGTCGTACCGCTACCTATGAGGCTATCTTAATGGATGCTCAGATCGCAGAAGAGGATCTGGATCTCAGGCCTAAGAGGAGTCACGACACGTTTGGAGATACGAATGGTAGCCCAGGACCAGCCAAGCATCCCCGTATTCAGCACCAACAGCAGTACCAAGTACCATTTCATATTCAGCAACAACCATGGACATTTCAGCATCCACCGCAGTACCTAGCACCAGTTCCTATCCAGCAACATCCATGGGCGTATCAGTATCAACAACAGTACCAGGCACCAGTCCGTGTTGAGCGGAATCAGCAACAGCCTCCAAGAGAGACACAGCAGACTTGTCATTTCTGTAAGAAACCAGGTCACCTTTGGGAGAGCTGTAGAACGAGGCTAGGACTTTGTTTGTACTGCGGCGCTGCGGGACATCGGGTAAGGGATTGTCTTCTAGCCCCTTATCTTCCCAGCCAACACGCAGCTTCAGATTATAGAGATCCAGTTAGGCTACCTGTGGAACCGTACATTGCTCAGCACCTGCGAAGGGAACCACCCCAGCAGGACGGGCATTTGCGGTGACGGTCGAGGGACCGATACTGCAGGTAATGTGTTAGCAGTTTCTGTTCTTTCCTTTATTCTGTTCCTACCTATTTGATTGATTGATTGCCTAGTACAATAGTTGTATGCATGATTTTCTTGTTAGAATGTAGTTAGTAGTACCCCTGATACATAGACTGCAACACCATAACAAATGAGACCATAACCGTGTATGTTCCCCCTAGATTGTATGTGGTATGACTATAGGTAGAATTTTCTTAGACCGTGATTATTGGTGTTGACTGTAGTAAAGATTCATGAAGAGGTTATTACTTGACAAGAGGAACAAGATGATTAAAATTTGAGGATAATTATTGATTTAAATAAATGGTTAAGAAATTAACATGGCATAATTGGTGGTTTAATTAATTCCAGGAAAGATTATGACATGTTTAAGTTGGTTATTAATTTGGAAATTTTGGAAGATTTATCAATGTATTTATTTAATTGCAAGTTATGAATTTTAGAACTTTATATTTGGATGTGACATTTGGAGAATCCTTAAATATCATATTGTTGAGTTCTTGAGGAGTGGATATTAAATTCTGGGTATTGAATTATCAACTCAAAACTTTCAAGGAAATTTTAATAAAAAGGGACTTTGATTCTATTTTGAGGATTTTTTCAGGAATACAAATAATTACAGAAATTTTATTTGTGAAAGGACATTGCGGATTATAACCTGATTTCATAGTTAATGGATTTAAATTTTGAAGGGAATAATAATGTGTATGATAAACACTACTATGAAGATTTTGAATTTCGAGGACGAAATTCTTTTAAGGTGGGTAGACTTGTCACTACCACATTCCGAAAACAGGGGTATTTTCGACTTTTTACAATATTTAATATTATTGTAGTTATAATTAAATAATTGCATGATAATATTTTTAATTTAAATAATTATGTGTGATGTGTAATTAAATATAGTATTAGATGCAGTGTTCATTTATTTTAGCTAGTAGACTAGACCTAGAAGCCTAGTAGAAGACCACCTGTCCAAATTATAGAGTTCTGTATTTATTATTTTATCTAGAATTTAATATTTGGAGATTGTAATTTATTTTCGTATTTTATTTAATATTTTTGCGCTTTGCCTTTGCTTCGATATTTGGAGCACTATCCTGACTTTTGTCTTCCAATAAATTTTACAATCTTGCCCTAGACATGCCCGCCTTCCATTCTGCTATTTTTGTAACTCATAATTATGCTCTTTGCGCATTATTTCTGGCCGCACAAAAATCGTCGCGGACGTTTATTTTTTAAATTCCTATTTTGTATCGTTGTGCGTTCCAATTTAAATTGGAGGCAATGTTGACCTATTTTTTGTGCGGCCCAAATTAGGGAAATATTCTGTTCTGAGTCTTCTTCAATATTGGTATTGATGACCTGACCTGATTTTGGCTCCATGTACTCCTAATTAATTGTTGAACACAACTTGCATTTATTTCTATTTAAATTGAGGATAGCATTTTATCTGATTCTAAAATCCCAATTTAATTCCAGTGCCCTGCTAATTGAGCCCGTACCAGTCTTACAGTGCCCCATGACCCTACAAAACACCGGACCCCGAATTGTTCGCCAATTTTCGTCATTTCATGTGTTTGTGCAATTTCCCAAATTTAAGGGGGTTAAATTGCAAATTGGCATTTTGTGCCAACACCCAATTATTTTAACCAATGAGGAATCCTTAATATTTTAATTAAACCTCACCCTAAATCCCCCATGAATTAATTTCCCTCATGTCCAATCTGGACCACCCAATTAATGGGCCAATCCCAACCCTTCATTCCAACACCCTCATCCCTATATAATGTCTACATCAAACCCTAATCCCAAGAAACCTAGAAAACACCACCACCTCACAAGCCCCCACATCCTCTCTCATACGTATGTAGCTTCTTTTCTTCTCTTCCTTTCTTCTTCTCTTTTCTTTTTCTTCTTCTTATTCCTTCTTCTTCTTATTGTTTTTCTTTCTTCTTTCACTTAAATTCAAATTCAAATTGAAAGGAGAAGGGGGGAAATACTGTGCATTTCCCCCCACATACTGTTCTCCGGCGGCTTCACGGGCCGAGCCCGACCCTCCGGCCGGTCGGATCCCGCTGCACCCTAGCGGCCGACCACCCAGGCTCTGATCAGCCGGCCTACAGCCGGATCTCCCGTGCTGTGCCCTCTTCCTCCGGCGTTCAGCCCCGGCCCGGCGGCTCCTCCCCTCGCCGTGGCTGTGCTCCCCAACTCCCCATCCTCGACGCGTCCGGCGGTCCCCGACTCCCCCATTTCCGGCTGCTCATCCATCCCTACTCCGGTCCGGCGGCCCTCTGAACCCGCTGGCAACATCCTCGCGCTCGAGTCTCCTTGAGCACCCCGACTCCGGCAGGCCAGCAACATCCCCCGTCGACCTGCTGCCCACTGCCTCCTCCCTCTGCAACTCCGGCCATCTTTCCGGCCGGCAAGCCCAACACACAGTAAGTCCCTCTCCCTCTCCTTCTTCCCTCTTTCATTTGTTAATATAGGTATAGTATATTATATATGAATGTATATAATTAGTGTATATATATGTATAGTATATGTATTAATACATATGTTAATATAACTAATGTATAAGTATTGTATATAAATTAATTAATGTGTATAGTATAGTGTATGTTAATATACTGTATGTATTTGATAAATTGGTATATTTACCTGTATATAGTATTATAATTTAACTGGTATAAATGCATATATTTTTATGTGTATAATTATTTTGATATATATATATGTATGTATATTTGTATAAAACCTTAGCATATTTTTAATATATATATACATATATTTTGTATATATATTTAATTTGATATGTATATTATGAGTACATATGTTAATTAAGATGTGTATATTTATGTATCTAGTTACTAGGTGACCAGTATCATACCTAGAGAAGGCCCTGAATTCAGTGTTTTAGACTGTGTTAGTGTAGCATCTGATGCAAATATGGTTTTGCTTGTGATGTGGTTCTAGGACTGCTACTTCACCCAGAGGATACTCTGGAACAGGACATCCATAATTACCAGCTAAGGACCCAAGGCAAGTACATTCTCTGATAATTTCCAATTCTTGATAATTTCTATAAGTTCAATGATCTTGAAATATTACAACTGAATCTTTGACACTGTGCTACACGGACTAGTATATAGCTTGGATCTGCAGTCATGAGATGTTACCTTGATTATCGTATTGACATTGTACACGACATGTATATTAGACATCGTACATGATAGACTTGACTTGCTCGTGTATCGTGACGTGTCATGGTTGGATCCACAGTACTAGTTGGGGGCGGGGAAGTAGTTAGTAAGAAATGTGATCATAACCTCTTATTGTAGTATAGAAAATTGTAAGTATTAATCATGCTCTTCACCCATGATTAGCCAGGCCCTGTAGCTATCGTACATGTTCTCAAGCCGATCACATTTTGAAGCTACTATTTTAAACACTTAGAATATATTACAGTTCCCTATTTTAAATCATATACTACAACACCCGTATATGATACTGTTCCTTGTTCTTTTAATTCCATACATGCACTGACTGTATCATATTGTTTATTGCCTGTCTCTCTTTAATTGCCATTGCATTTATCTCACTGTCTTCTCAGTAGCTAGCATGACATGTTTTATTGTATTATAGACATTATCAATTAATGGAACTGTTATTTGAGAGTGTTGCTTTGCTCCTTCCTGACTGGAAATATTTTTCCAGACTATGCCTTAGAGGACCGCTGTCCGACACTTTATGGACCATATGGTGAGTAGCTGCAGACTTGGTAGTAGTTGTGATTCTGGAAGGTCTAGCCGGAATTATTATTATTATTAGTTCTTAAGTAGACTATTTGGTACCGGATTTGTCTCCGGCCTTTTGATGACTCTTGGATATTGTTGAGTTAAGTTATTACTTGTGGACTTGTGTTGTGTTTAATTTTAATTTCTGTTTCGAAATCTTATCGTGCTGTAATCCTGTGATTGAGTATGTGCTCGTTATTTGTGTCATCCGTGCCTCCTTATGGAGATTGGATGTTGTGTGACATTAGCTAGATAGTATCAAGACCTTGACAGCGTTCTACCGCCGATGCTGCGGCGTAGGCTGGACGTACCCACGCACTCGTGCCCCTAAACCGGGTGCGGGTCGTGACAGCGGCTCACGCTCGTGCGACATCACGCCCAGATGGGCCGAAGCGATCGTCCCGCGAAAGCGCTGGCACGGTAATTCTCGCCTAGCGGGGATGGCCGATTAGCCTGCGGGAGATCGGGACGTGACAAAAATAATAAAATTATCCTCGACAAAATACTTCACAAATGCAAAATGGTTCGACGATGTACAGGGCATAATCATGCTCCCCATAAATGAATCAAACTTTTTATACCACTATCGCAGAACCTACTTTAAACATATAGACTCTTCTTCAACCGACAGACCAAATATGATGTTACCACCAGTACCAGAATACGAAGAACAGGGGTATGACACGACCAGCTATGCACTACAAAGTATACTGGTAGCCCATAATACGGTCATGACTATCACTGGACAAAGGGTGCATACAAAAAATAGAAAATATGGTCTCACAAGAATAAACTATGTCTTAATATGTCAAACAAAAAATGAAAAATATAGAACACATAAGATAAAGCAGTAAGTCATTCCTAATACTTTATCAAATGATCATAAAACTAGCTTTACAAATGAAGAACTAAAAGTATATCAATAATACGTGATCATAGTCAGCTACAGTATAAAGAAGTAAAATCATATTAATAGAATAAACTATAAAATATTATGCTAAACAGGTGTATGAGGCTAAACGCCCAAAAGAGACAAAATGATATAAGAGTGGTGAAGAAGAAACCCACTCAATTCTCTAGACGTCCATCATCCTGGTGTGCACCATCAGTAAGAAGATATGCCAGATCTCTAAGCTTTACTAGTAGATCTGGCCAAATAAAACTTGAGCGCTCTCTTCTGATGCTGACTTCCATGATGTTACTTTTGCCCCTGGCCATACTGATGTGGCCTTTGATGCTGATCGAATAATGACCTCTATTGAAATATCTGGGCCTATGTCGACAAGGAAGCTGAGTCAATGGCCTTAATGCTAATACCGACCCTCTTTACGGTCTATCCCTAGAACTGGTAGTGCTGGAAACTACTAAAATGGTCCTCCTGGCCTCTAAAGCAGAATATGGCTATTGTGTGGTCTGAACCCCTTCATCTTAAGCAATATATGTTGGCTGCCCTGCACACCTCCTGGGTGTGTCCTCCTTTACTATAAAATATACATCCAAATGGCGCCTCGTGGTGCTGCTGCTAAAACCTCGGCTATTGTTGCTGAGGTGGTGTCGTTACTACTGATATTGTCGGTCTACGCAGTACTCTTGAATCATGAATCATGAAACTGGGTGATGGTACTAATATTCAGAGAAATTCTCCTCCACTATTTGCATGAGACCTCTTCTGGCCTCCAGTCCTTACAGCTAGCCTCTGAATGGTGATCTCATGCCTCCTGGCAGTCATAAAAAATAAATCAAAAGTCTGATAACCCTACCCCTCTACTATTTTTATTATCTTTAGATGAAGTCCCGTTGGAACCTCAAAGATATCTCTGGATCCGTAGCTACCATCATCGGAGCAAACCTACTCAGCCTGTAGAACTCCGATGTATGTCCATCTATGGTCCTTCCCGCCTGCTTGAGGCTGATAAACCTCTGTTGTAACTCGTATTAAGCCACTACACTAAAATACTTTGCCCTGATACATATTCTAAAGTTGTCTTAAGAGATAGGATGCCTCAAGCTACTCTCCACTAATTGTCTACCAATCTCGGGCAAGATCCTAAAGCTGCAGCCTAACCTGATCCACCTGCTCATCAGCTGGTACCTTGGTCGCTGCCAATTTAGACTCAATATCCTGAAGCCATGTATTTGTTTTGATAACGTCATCTGTGCCATCAAAATATAGAGGGTTGAAGCAACCAATTCTAATAACGCATGTGAATCCAATCTACCCCCCATTTCTAGGGCTACATACAGTCCCCGGTTATGCATGATATTCTTCTTTTGGTGTTGAAGCTAATGATGTTTTTGTACTTTTATCTAATACTATTAGGTAGCCAATAACTATTAAAATTAGGATACTAGAATTTGCGGCACCAGTTGCTCATCCACCCCAGCTACTGGCTCAACTGTAACATGGTCAAGAGAAGGTACTACCTCATGCTGGTGCTCAATCGAACCATGTTCTACTGACTGCTCTGCCATTCCTATTGTCCCAACCGAAGAGGATGAAGTATCCTTATTTCATGGATGGGAGGCTCATCAAGTGTCCCTGTGTCAAATATCGTAATATACCATTCAAATAGATAAATTTTATGAGGGAGCATCTCTACAAGAAATATTTCGTACCGAACTACAAGGAGTGGACGACTCAAGAAGAACCTTTATTTTCATAATATCATCATTACTCCTTTAATACGGAATTAGAAGAGTCCACTCTCGGAGATAACTCTGAATATCAACCGCAAAACCTGGCACGTGAGTTGATATTTGATGCGACAGGTCCAAGTTTTTATCCGGAGGATCCTAATCATGATGCGAAGAAATTCTATGATATGTTCAAGAATACAGATACTCCGTTATACCCGAATTGTGATTCTTATACTGTCATGTCGGTGGTGATACGGCTGTTGAACCTAAAGTCTGATTTTAATTTTTCGCAGGAATACTACGACCGGATAATTAAGTTTATTAGAGAGTTGTTGCGAAAATGATCGAAGGAGTTGCTTGAAAACTTCTACAAGTCGAAGATGATGATACGAAAACTCGGATTAGCCTACAAAAAGATAGATTATTGTCGAAATAGTTGCATGTTATACTACAAGGAGAACAATGATAAAGATAAATATATTTTCTGTTATGTGCACCGGTACAAGCCAATTCGAGGCAAAAGAAAGTCAACTGCCCGAGCAAGGTTGCGTTACTACAAGTACATACAGTTTTGTCGATGACAAAGAGGCTGCAGAGGATATATATGTCCTCAAATATAGTATAATATATTACATGGCATAGAAAGGAACCAAAGATGGATGAAGGAGAATTATCTCATCCTTCCGATGGAGAGGCAGAGAAATTTTTTTATCTGTGTCATCCTGAATTTGCTACGGAGTCCATGAATGTCCAATTGGGTTTATGTTCTGATGGATTCAATCCTTTCGGATAGTCAAAATCTCAGTAATCTTGTTGTCCGACGATTTTAACTCCTTACAATCAACCATCGTGGATGTGTATGAAGACTCCTTACATGTTCTTGACACTTATCATACCCGGTCAAAAAAAACCAAAGAAGAACATCGATATCTACTTGCAGACATCGGTGGATGAGTTGAAACAATTATAAAAATTCGACGTTCGGATATATAATATATCAAAGGAGCATAACTTTCAGATGAAAGCATCTCTTATGTGGACCATCAATAATTTTCTAGCATATGGGATGTTATCGGGATAGAGTACTCATGGTACTTTGTCTTATCCGATATGTATGGAAAAGAGTAAGGCATTCCGTCTCCAGAATGGAGAAAAAGTATACTTTTTTTATTGTCACCGTCAGTTCCTTCCTGCATCACATCCGTGGAGAAGGAACATAGACACCTTTAGAGCTGGTAAACAAGAACTATCTCCCCCATTAAGACTGATAGGAGACAAAGTTTGGAAAGAGGTAGATGGATTGCCGACTGTGATGGAAGATCCGATATCGGTCGATCACTTTGAAGGGTTCGGACATAGGCATAATTGGACGAAGCAGAGTATCTTTTGGGACTAACCTTATTGGAAGGAGAATCTCATAAGGCACAATCTTGATGTCATGCATATCGAAAAGAATGTATTTGACAACATCTTCAATACGGTGATGGATATCAAGGGGAAAATGAAAGACAACGTCAAAGCAAGAAAGGACTTAGAAATTATTTGCAAGCATTCAGATTTTCACCTAAAATAAAGTTGCAACGGCAATTGGGTTAAGCCTCCAGCGCCATTTACATTGAGTAGGAAGGATAAATTGATAATATGCAACTAGATTTCAAAGTTGAGATTTTCTCATGGTTACGTATCAAATCTGGAAAGATGTGTTGATCTCAACAAACGCAAGCTGACAGGGATGAAGAGTCATGATTGTTATGTGTTTATGGAGAGGTTACTACCTATTTCCATGAGAGAGATGTTGCCTCATCAAGTATGGACTCTGTTAGCCAAATTATCTATATTCTTTAGAGATTTATATTCAAGCAAGTTGATGGTGCAACATATAATAGAACTTGAGGAGAAGACTATATTGACATTGTTTAAGTTAGAAAGGGTGCTTCCCCCCAGTTTTTTTTGATAGTATGGAGAATTTTCTGATTCATCTTGCATACGAAGCACACGTCGGTGCTCCCATCCATTATCGATAGATTTTTCCATTTGAGAGGTATAAATTCTTTATACTAGTAATTTCTTTATTTAAATAATTCTATGATTCAGTATATTATCAAAAGGTATCTACGTCACCTGAAGAAGAAGGTTGAAAATAAGGCTCATGTAGAAGCTTCGATATACAAAGCATATATCATTGAGGGGGTTTCAAACTTCTGCCCCATCTACTTTGATACTCATGTCAGAACAAATCGCAATAAAGCCCCAAGAAATTATGACGGTGGGGTTGATGCCCCGAATAGTGTAATCTACACTATCTTCAATATGGGAGGGAAGCCTACAAGTGCTACTAAAGTACGTTAGTTGGAAGACGATGAGTTTGAAGTCTCTCATCGGTATATATTGTTAAATAGTGGTATAATAGAGATGCAAGATATTGAGAATTAAGCGACACATCTTTCCTAGATATTTTAATTTTGTATATACTTCAAAAAGAATTACTCTAACCGTTCTCCTTATTATCACAGTACTTTTAGAGCTGAGGTAAAAATGGAGAGACATAATATTAATTAAGATGATCTCGCTAGAGAGGTTGATAAAAAAAATTTATCGTGGTTCCATAATTATGTACGGATCCTAAACATTAAGCATTCTAAATTTATCATTCAGACCAATCTTTGTTTAATGTCTATATGATACGTGATGTTTCAGGTTTTTCGTCATGGTACAGACTTACAGAACGAACAACTTCGAGCATTAGCTATCAGACCAAGCAAGAGGGCAAAGTGTTGGGATGGATACACCATCAATGGCTTTAAATTTAGAACCACTGATAAGTCTATTAATAAATCATTTGTCGATAAGGAGGCTAATTATACAAAAAATTCTGGAGTATGTGTGAGGGTTTCAGTCTACGATGCCGATCCAAAAGTATACTAAGAGATGTCGTGGACCTGGATTACTCTTATGAAATAAAAATTATGCCGTTTAAATATGATTGGTTCGACACAACACCCAAGCAAGAATGAAAAATTGACAAATAGTTTGGGTTTATTGATATAAAATATGGAAAAAGATATATAGATTTGTTGGCTAGTCAAATGGTTCAAGTGTATTATATGAGTTATCCTAGTCAATGACACAATAATAAATATTGGTGGGTTGTATACAAAACTAAATCTAGAAACACATCTAATGTTGGGGATCTAGCATACCAAGAGGATGAAGTGGTCATGCCTCAACTTGCATATATGAGTTCGGTCGGTGTTGATGGTATGGGGATTGACGTTACCGTAGAGGATGATAGATTTGACGAAGAGATTAAGATAGAAGATTTACCTCATATAGAGAAGAACTCTGATATGGAGGTATCGAGCGATGAACAAGAATTGGAAGATGAAGGTGATAGTGATAGTGATAGTGATAATGGAAGTAAAAATGAAAATGAAGAAGTAGAAGATGAAGATGATTCAAAAAATTATTCAGAAGACGATGACGATTCGGAAGATGAAGAAGATTAGTACGTACATATATATGCATTAGCTTAGATATTTATTTAATTATTTCATGACACGATTATTATTTATTTTATCATCACACTAGTATTTACTTATTTTACCACACCATTACTTTATGATTATCTATTTGATGACACCATTTTCTTATTTGCTGTAAATTTACCTATAGTATAGCGGAACGAGGACGAGGATGACGACAAGTTCAGAGAGGATCATCTTCTCAGTATCCTCCATCCACTATGCCTGCAACCCCAGATTCTCGCATATGACCTGAGGACGAGTTCGTACATGCGGCGGATGGTTTATGTCACACCCGATCCGAGATTTGGTATTTCTTGAATTTTTAGAATTTATTTTTTCTGATAATGTATTTCTGTTGTATTTTATATGTTGGTTCCTATCATTTATTACTGTTTTATTTTATTTTTGTTGAGAGAGACTACCTGAGACCAGTAAAAAATCTATTGGCATTACCATCGACCCAGTTTAGGACCCGCATATAGAATGGATACTTGGTTCAATTTATTTTAGGTGAATCCATGACTAAACCCTCTTTTCTCCTCTCTTAGTATATATATATGACTTTTCTCTCTCCTCTCCTTCTTCTTTATTTCATTTCCTCCTCTCCCTCAAGCTCACCTAACCCTAACCCTTAGGCAAAGTTGTTCCGACTTGGACCGTGAGAGGTAGAGACTAGGAGCCACCAAAGGCAAGTACATCTTGCTCAATGGTGAAGTTAAGAATTTTTGGATTTTTATATATGTTGTTGTTTTGAAAATTTATTTAAGGAAAAATTTTCTTCTTGAGTTGCTGATCATATTTAGTTCTTAGAGTTTTGAATTTTGATGTATAGATTTTTGTATATCTGAGTTTTAAGTTTAGGATTTTTATGTATTCTATAAGTTTTTCTTTGTTTTGATCTACCAAAACTTACTATTTTTTGAAAAATAGTTGTTCCTTATGTTAGAGCATTTTATTTCGAGCAATTTGGCTTTTGTTTCACTTAGTTTGGAGTTAAAATAAAGTTTTTATGAAGAAAATATTTTTTTGTTTTTTGGAGTTTCGGTCATGTCATGCCCCAGTCCCAAAATACGTAGGACTAGGAATACGTAACACGCCCAGCCGTATGTATACGAACTCCAATATATGGAAATCGTATACACACGTACGCTGTACATGAATATAAAATCCATCAGTGGTAATATACTGTCCCAACAAGTCACACACAATCTATATCTCATCCACAACACAAATAATAAGTAGGAATAAAGAGCTGAAATATAACTGGATATCCAAGATGAGTATCAAGTCTGATAGTCGGGTGGAAATAAATCTACTACAAAATGACTATACAGAAGTAGTAACAAAATCTCTAAACAGTAGAAATAATATCACAGCTACTCTGAGGGTAAGACCTCCTCAGTCAGGTAAGTAGAGTCAGGTCCAGGTCTGTACTCCTGTGGATACTCCTGCTCGTCCATATCTGGAAAGGGACCAGGTCCTCAGAGGGACGTAACAAGATACATAATAGCATGCCAATAAGTACTGAAATATAAACATCTAAAGGGTCGCCTAACCGTCTAAGTGAAATACAACTTGAGGACAACTTTGAGAGTATGGGAAGTATAGGCTAGACATATGCTGACGTAATTCACCAATCGTGACAACTGGCTAGTATATGCCACATATGCCCCCTAGTACAGGGGCGCATGTATATAATAACCGTCGAGTGTGGAATCTGCATAGAGGAAGTGGGTGTCCTAGACGCCTAGTAGTAGTCCTCTCCGCCCAATGCTCTAAGCATGCCACACCCATGACACGATAAAATTTCTAAATAACTGCCAGGTCTACTAGCATACAAAGTTTCTATCGACAGTCATCCCTAACGCACGGCTCATACATACAGGAGGTCAGACCTGTCACGCAGTCCGTGATCTATATGAGACTCACAACTCGTATAACAACTGTATCATGGCTAATGAATCTAATGATGCTCCATAATACTTGGGTGGTCTCATAAAGTAGGTCCAAAAATCTACATAAATAAATATCTATATAAGCAGAATTAAACATGCATGCATCAGCTGGAATGTAAATAATAGTACAATGGCAAGGTATACTTGCCGAGCAAAGTTCTGTAGAGTGCAACGTCCAATATGTGTGTTTAAGTTTGTTGTAAGAAGAAGTGAGAGAGTTGTAATATATATAGGGTCAAGAGGCGGTGGGGATACTTAGTCTCAAAGACTACTGCTGCTGCTGTTTCTTTCTTTCATTGGTTTTGGTTTCGGTTGGGGAGATTTTAGTGATAATAGTGTTTAAAGGGCGGTAGAATGAGACGGTGGTGTTGCTGCTGATATTTCTCTTCTTTACGCGCGGAGAAGAAGAAGCAAAGTGGCCTTTTGCTACTGCTGCTGTTTGATATTTATCTCCTCCTAACGGGTCCGGGTTCAAGCGGGTAGGGTAGCCTAAGGGGTTAACGGTTTTGGTTTGATATCCAATATCCAATAGGAATTTTATATATATATATATATATATATATATATATATATATATACATACATACATACAAAAAATTCTAAGAATTATATTGGTGCACACCATTAAGCTAGCAACTGTCCAAAGGATCTCCTACATGAAATAAATTGAAAAAAAAAATTATAATGGCTCTATAAATCCTCTAAATGCACAAACATCTCAATAAAGATTAAAATAAAATCTATTCTCTCTATTTAGCTCATAAATACTATAAATAAATTAAATAATAGAGAAATACGGTTTTCAGAATTAGGGTTCTTACAGGTCATAGCTGAACTTACTGTTGGAGAAGATAAATTCTTCATGCGTCCAGCGAGCCATACGGCCGAGAGTACCATGCGACCCGAGAGGGTTATGTGGCCTGAATTCTTGTCATGACCCGTACTCAAAAATTGGGCATGAGTCATGGGTAGGTCCAACATAGCTATCTATCAATGGTATTAAACCTGTTAACATATCTCAACTCCAAACGGAGGACAATGAATATACATTTAATCATCAACTCACAATATACTCAATCACAATAACTATGAGGAAGGTAAATGGCACGATAAAGATGTAAAGAACACGAGGGGCAAAATAATATATGTCTAACAAAACAGAGTCTAAGAGTCTAGCTATCTCAACACAATATAAGTCTCAACATAATACAACTCAAGTCTCAAATTTTGGAACAATCAAATACATAAAGATAAGCTAAGTGTTGACAAAACAACTGCGGGTGGTATCTCCTCTATATGGAGTGGCTCATCTGGAATCTCCGGGATATAATTGTCATCTACTCCTGGACCATAATGGATAGGAAAGAAGTCCTCAAGATCCTCTAAAAATATTATCCAGTCAGGATTGGAGTGAAGAACAAACACTAATAACAATTTTAATTATATTAACGAAAACTATAAAGCAGCGTAAGAAAATACATGATGAAAAAAAATACTGGAATATAAGAAAAATCTGGAGAGATATGTAATCATCATATACAAATAACTAGCAGTGAATAGATATATGTGAATACTAGAAATGAATGTACTGGAGCAAGAATAAAAATATTGGCTAAGTGTCGTGAAATATCAGTTTGCTATGTGATCGGCTTGGGACTATATTAGGCTTGTTATATATGATTGGCTATTATACATGTGAGGTTAGGCTAACCATCTGGTTAGCTATGATATGAGCAATAGTCAGGCTAATCATATATAACAGGCTATGAGGCATGTAAATGGTCAGGCTACACCCTACGTGATATGTGGGGTAAGCTATGATGCATGTAAGGTGGGGTATGATCACATAACTTGCTAATATTTTCTCGTCCCCAGCTAGTACGATGGATCCAATCATGACCCCTCATGACATGTGTCTATGATACTAGCCCATGTATCCACTGTGTCAGAATCAAGTATACACTACAACTAGAATCATAGTAATGATCAATATAATAAAAACTGTCAGAGAATGTACTCGCTTGTGGTCTTAAGCAACAAATGAGGATCGATGTCCAAGATAAAATTGTCACTACCATATTCTGAAAATAGGGGTATTTTCGACTTTTTATATATTATTAATATTATGGTATTTATATTAAATGATTTCTCGATATGTGTATTTAAAATTTAATAATTGCATAAGATGTGTATTTAAATATAATATATATACAGTGTTTATTAATGTTTGAGCTGGTAGACTTGACCTAGAGGCCCACTAGATGAACACCTTACTGAATTATAGGATTATGTATTAATTTGTATTTAATAGAATTTAATTAATTAGGATTGTGATTAATTACCGTAATTTATTTAATTATTGCACCATGTCATTGCTTCGATATTTGGAAGCGCTACCCTGGCTTTTGCCTTCCAACAAATTTCACAACCTTGCCCTTGACGTGCCCGCCTTCCATTCTGCCATTTTTTGTAACTCATAATTATGCTCTCTTGTGCTTCATTTTAGCCGCACATTATTCGTCGCGGACGTTTATTTAATTTCTAAATAAATTCTAATTTTGTATCGTTATAAGTTCCAATCGAAATTGGAGGCAATCTTGACATATTTTTCGTGCAACCCAAATTAGAATAATATTATGTTCTGAGTCTTCTTCACTAATGATGTTTGTCACCCGACCTAATTTTGGCCCCATGTACTCCTAATTAATTTTAGAACACAGCTTGCATTTTATTTCTAATTAAATTGAGGATACCATTTTGTCTGATCCCGTTTAACCCCGACTTAATCCAGTACCCCCACTAATTAAGCCCATACCAAACACACAACGCTCCCTCACCCTACCAAACGCCAAACACCGAATCGCCCACCAAATTTTTATCATTTTATGCATCTGTGCAAATACCCAAATTTAAGGGGGCTAATTTATAAATTTATATTAGGTGTCAACACCCCATTGGTTCAACTAAATGGAGAGCCCCAAATATTGACTAGTCAACACCCTCATCCTCACATAAAGGAATTTCCTTCATGTCAAATCCTAACCACCCATTTAAAATGGGTGCATCCTCACCCTTCATTCCCACACACCCTCTCCCTATTTAAAGTCACTTCACCCACACCCTTCCCAAGAAAACCCTAATCCCCAAACCTAGGGAAGCCTCCATTTTTCTCTCACCTCACTCCTCCCTCTCTCCAACGTAGGAAATTTCCTTTCCTTTCTTCTTCCTTCCTTCCCCTTCTCCTTTGTATTTTTGAATTTTACAAGAGAGGGAAACCTCACCACCCAGCCACACTGTTCACCCGGCCGGCCACCCGGCCAGGATCCGACCGCTCCGGCCTATTGCTATGCATCACCACCCCGGCGTTGTACTCCTCCTCCTCCCTCTCCCTGCTGCTCCTCCCTGTATCACTTTCTCTCCGGCCAGCCATCAACAGCAGCTCCCTACGCTGAGTCTCCCCCACCTCACAGCTCTGGCACCGCCCTACTCATCCCCCGCTGCATCTCCCTCCGGCACAGCTCCACACCCGACTCGACCCGCAGCTCCCCCCCGGCGCTGTCATCATCCCCTCCGACGCAGCTCCACACCCGACTCGACCCGTAGTTTCCCCCCGGCACTGTCATCATCCCCTCCGACGCAACTCCACACCCGACTCGACCCGCAGCTTCCCTTCGGCGCTGTTACATCCCCTCCGGCCCGGCCAGCCAGCCGACCCCGGCCTGAACTCCGGCCAACCACTGTGAGAGCTCCCCTCTTCTCCCTCTCCCCCCTTCTTTATATATATATATATATGTATATAAATACGTATATACGTATATGTGTATGTGTATAAATATGTGTATGTATGTATGTTTCGTGTATTTCTCCATATATATATATATATATATATATATATATATATATATATATATATATATATATATATATGTATTCATATATATATTGTGTATACATATTAAATAATATATTTTAATATGTATTTTGGTGTATATATATACGTAGTTTATATATATGTTATATTGATATATGTATGTACATATATACATGTTGTATTAGTATATATATATATATATATATATATATATATATATATATATATATATATATATATATATATATATATATATATATAAACGTATTTTGGTATGTATATATATGTACTTTTATACGTATATAGTATAGGTATATTTTATTGGTGTATGTATTTGTATAATTATAATACATGTATGTATATATATATATATATATATATATATATATATATATATATATATATATATATATATATATATATATATATTCAAAATGTATATATATTCTTAAATACTGGTAGTATATATATATATGGTATGTATATTTTAACATATGTATATATATAATATATATCTCTATTTAATGTATATATACTTATACATATTTTGTACGTAATTTTGGTATGACCCTATATATGTATTATATTTAATTATTGGTATTGGTGAATGTTCTAGGTAACCGAGTATAAATACGGATACCCCGTCCTTACACACGACCTTGACCCTGTGAACTGTTAGTTGGCTGCCACGCGTACACTCACGTATTGGCAAGACCCGTATCACCGACTGTCTGGATTCACAGAAATTACAGACGCGACGCCCGTACAACTTGACGCACTTAACCCTATCTGACTAGTGCCATACCTGGCATAGCCGCTGAGTTTAATATATTTGTGTTGTGTTAGTGTAGCATCTGATGCAAATGTTGTATTATTTTATGATATGTCTGTAGGACTGTTGGTTCATCCAGGCGATACTCTGGAACAGGACTTTGACATTACCAGCTAAGGATCCAAGGCGAGTACATTCTCTGATTAGCTTCTTATTTATGATATCCCCTCTGTTTATTGTATTTAGTGTAAATATCCATATTTTCGACACGCTGGTTACACGGATTGGTATATACGGATCTCGTCATTAGATGTTATTCCTTGTTCATGGTGTAGCTTGTACAAGACTTGTTTCATTGTTATCTTGTGCATGTACAGACACTGATTTTTGGGGAGATTTGCTACCTCCCTAGGGAATCCTGTGCCATAGCGTACCATGGTTGGATCTACTATACCAGACGGGGTGGGGAGTATTTTAGTGTAGATATGTGATCATACCCAACTCTACATGCATCATAGCTCACCCCACATCTCACGTCGGGTGCGGCCTAACCATTTATATGCTTCATAGCTGTTACATGTGATTAGCCTGACCTCTACATGCATCATAGCTAACCAAATGGTTAGCCTGACCTTACATGAATTATAGCTAATCATATGTAACCAGCCTGATCAAGTTCCCAAGCCGATCACATGTTAAAGCTAGTACTCACATACTTAGTCATAGTATTCTTGCTCATTGACATATTATTTCCTTTCCTGTATTTACTTACAGTATTTTCAGTATATCCTTTATTGTATATTTCTCGTACATATACATGCATCTTATATATTTCCATCTATATACTGCTACATAGTTTATATCATTGATATAGAACTGCTATTAGAAATGTACTTTGCTCCTTCCTGACTGGAAAACATTTTCCAGACTATGCCTAGAGGACTGATATCCGACACTTGTGGACCACAGGGTGAGTAGCTATAAATCTTGGACTTAGTAGTTCAGTCATGATTCCGGGAGGTCTAGCCGGAATCACTAGTTGTCCAGTTAGTTCTTTTAGCATATTATTTGGTACCGGATTTGTCTCCGGCATTTTGTTGAGACTTGGATTTATTGTTGAGTTAGATTTATTTACATTAGACTTGTGTTGTATTTTATTTTATTTCTTCGATTTTTTATCGTGCTGTAGTTATGTGATTGAGTATGTGTTCATATTGTATTGTGTCATCCGTGCCTCCTTATGGAGATTGGATGCTCGTGTGAGATTGCTTAGTTAGTATCATGACCTAGACAGTGTTCTACCGCCGATGCTGCGGCGTAGGCTGGACGTACCCACGCTCTCGTACCCCTATACCGGGTGCGGGTCGTAACACGTTTTTAGTGGTGGTCGATGCAGGTTAGACTTCGTAAGTTGTGCGATATCGTGGTAGTGCGACGTATTAGTTGTACTACTGCGTGCCTGCTATAGAATATAGGATATAGGATACTAGGACGAGAGCGGATACTCAATCAAAAAATTCTTGAGAGATTCCTGGGACGACCCCTTGAGAATCTTATTACAATTTCCAATTTAAATCCTTCGCCCTTGTTTCCGTCCGTCCTCACTCGTTGATATTGAGTTTGATTCTTGTTGACCAGTTGTTAAATTTAATTCTTGGTACCGTTGTTGAGTTGATTTCTTAATCGAGATGAATTTTATGGACTAAACTTTACGATATCATCTGATGACATATATTGACGAGAACGGTGAGAAAGGTAAAACGCCTACTTTGGTCATGGAACCTAGAGTTTATCGCAGCCATACCGGTTGGCGTAGCGAAGATTCTAGATGACATGATTATAGGGTTGCGTACTTTAGTTACGAAACCTGTCGTTCATCGCACCTATCCTTACTAGCGTGGCGAGGATTCTAAGCGTCATGATTTCTGACAGACATGTATGATTATCAGGTTGTATCTTAAAAATTGGTTCTTAAAGTATCATCTCAACATATATGACATTATTCTATCATTTCTTTTGGTTGCTAGTAGTAGAAATACCTTTAGTCCTCAACCCAGTTCCTTTTGAACTTCTATTTTTTAAGGATTCCTTATTAAGTATGATAATTAAGTGACTTGTAATTATGTCTGTGTCTTGGGTATTAGTATTGACTGAGTGTTGCTTGTAAGTGTTCCCTAGTTGGACATGTGAGCAGTAGGCCTTAATCTAGAGTTAACTCATAGCATAGTACCTTGTGGCAATAGTTCTAGGATAGGTGTCATTATAGTACTATGAGTAAAGGAGAGTATAGGGTATCAGTAATAGTTCCAAGAGTTAGTATCAGAGCCAACATACCCGTCCTGGATAATCATGATTATGTAATTGGATGATCTATGTAAACAATTAAGTATCCAGGAATTGTGTTAAGGATTAATGGAGCATGATGTTCAATTTGATAATTGATATCGGGAGTGTTAAAGGTAAGAAAATATATATGCATAAAGAGTTATAATGAGGTATCATGAGTAGAGAAATATCGGAATTGGTAATGAAAATGGTGAAGCGTATCACAGATTAGTTTAACAGGCTGTAAAAGATTAAAGGGAAATACATAAACATCAATCGAGATGATGAACCATATACTTGCCCATGAGAGTAAAGAAACATGAGTGTTATAGAAGGTACAGGTAATCATGAGTTCTAATAAGTTTGATGAGATGACCCAATAATGAAGCTAGTGATATCATACCAAGAGTACTAATGATTCTATATCGAGGATTAGTCGAGAATGATGCTAATAACAGTAAGCACTTTGCGTGATGATAATTAGATGATATACTAGTTGATATAGATTGAAATCATGAAAGAAAATATGTGTGATGATAACTTTGATCATTTGGAGGTAATAGTGCAAGTGATTCGGGCAGTACAATTTTAGTACCCAGTTGAGAGTTGTAGACAATAGATGTATTGAGTGCACCTTGAGTATTAGAGACTATGAGTATTTATATGTATGCTTGTGGATTTAAAATTTGAAGAGTGGAAATGAATTTCAATTTTAAGGATTTTGAGGAGTTGAGATTCTATGTTATTAAATGTTTGAGGATTCAAAAATTTGATTCAGTAAACATAGTCAAAGCTATAAGGATTTTTGGGAAGTAAAAAAAAAATTCTTTCTTTGATTTCAATATTGAATATTTGACCCTTGAGGAAGTATACATTTTTTGTTGTTTAAAGGTTAAATTTTGATGATTTTATTATGAGGATAAATTTTATGGTGGATGAGAAATATATATTAGTATATGAGTAGATGAGATACATACGTAAGGATCTGTTGGCTTGGGCATGATTGAGATGGCACTGAAGACTGACATGGGTGTCCATCTAGAGTTGTATTAGAGAGAGAGTTTAAAAAGAAAGGGCTTAGTACTTAGTATGGTATGTTATACTTGGTGTGCACTGAGTGATAAGAACAACTAGTATGAACAATTATAGTAGGTAAGAGAGCTAGCAGTGAGTGTGCTTGTAGTAAAAACTAGGGTACTAAAGAGATAGAGGTATCAAACTTGGATGCATTATTGAACCATGGTTATATTAGATATTCTTGGTATCAGATTTAGGTATCAACAGACAGATGTATGCAATGAGGATGTATTCATGAATGTCTTGTGGATTAATGATTAGTTGATATGGGTACCAGTGTACAAGGATAGGAATTAGTTAGTGAATGTGCCAGAGTTAAGTGTATATTAGAGGATGAAGATATCCAAGTAATGGGTTAGAAGACTATGTTCTGTCCTTCCTTCTGTTCCTTTCTATTTGATTGATTGACTGATTTCCCTAGTACTGTAGTTCGTATGCATAATTTTCTTGTTAGAATGTAGTTAGTAGTATACCCTGTCACGCCCCGGTCCCGCTCGGGCCGCCGCTCCGCCCTGCCCCACGCCCGTGCGGCCGGGAATTAACGAACCGGACACGTATCACCGTGCCTTGGCGCGCCGGACGCGAATCACCGCGCCCGTCCCGCGGGTGCGAGGGAGGAAGGGAGCCAAGCGAATGGCCCGTTCGAGCTTTCGGGGGACGTGATGCCGCACGGGCCTGGGGTTGCGCCCGTGCAAGGCCAATCGTTTAAGTTGATAGTTGGCTATCATCGCATCAATCGAGTAAGCAGCGGAAAGGGACTTGTTGCATTGTAATGCATTAGCCAACTGAGTGTTCGGGACAATCGAGGCAACTTGGGTTTCCTTTAGCAAAGGCACACGTTCGTTCCATACATTATGCCCCCTTATACGATAGCATTCTCGGGGCAACAATCGAAACCAGGATTCCGGGTCTTCGGGACTGTGGCACGCCTATCGCTCCCTCGGACGATCCAGTACCTGCGAACAAGTAAACTGTTGGTGGGTCAGCACTTTATACAAGTACTGGTGAGATAAATCAACTGAACAGAAACAAGCATTCACTCAAACAGGCACTAAGTAATCATGTTATAAAACATTATATTACTAGTGATCTTTCTAGTTTTACCTAGGTTCGTTTCATGCAGTTCTAGCAGAGTCGATTTACTTGTTTAGAAACATGTTTGGAAACAGAGTTTCATATTGAATATGCAAGCAAGCAAACCGTTCATGTTTCAGGGTGTGCGCAGCGTGTCTCGTGCGACTCGAGGGTCTGATGCAAAGCTAGACACACAATGCACATTCTTAGGGGCAGTCACTATCCAAGCCAACACAATGACTTAGCTATATGCAGGACGATCCCCGAGTATTCAGGATCGGCAGCTGGTGGAACAGCATACCAATGACTCATTTTCTGAAGCTAATGGCAGCTGTGACCCATGGTGGTTATAACGCATGCAGTTCAGCTCTCCACCAAAAGCCATTGTCCGACCGCGTGCGAATGCATGGAACACTATCAAATAAACTCTAGTATACAGACGAGACGAACCATCAGAATACACTCATTGTTGCGGGGCAATCCGACTTATCACTTGAACACGTTCAGGCACAGTATGGTTCTCTCGAAGCATAGACGATAGTGAACATATTCATGCACTCTAAGCAGGCGATTCAAGATTCTCGTTAAGCAAGCATTATTTCAAAGACAAGCTAGGTGAGTTCGTTCATTAACATGCAAGGCAGGTTCTATCATTCTCTTAAGAAAACATTGCAAGCAAAAACTCAGGTTATTATTAAGGCGTGCAAGAATCAGAGAACGAAGTTCTGCCCACTTACCTTGATACATAACGCCGGCGCGGAGCGGGGCGTTACATACTTACCAACCAACAAAAAGTTTCGTCCTCGAAACTTCAAGGATAAACTTCTCGATATCCCGAGTAGCGATAGTGCCGTCCCTCGCCGTACTCAATCGAAACAGTCAAGCAATTCAAGTTCAGGAAACATTTTGCACTTTGAGAATATCTATGGACTTATTGTATGGAACGCTCTTTGCAAAACCATATCGATAATATCTCAGAGTCATAGCAACGGTTTGGGCCAGAGAATCGATTCCGCTCTGATACCATTCTGTCATGTCCCGGTCCCGGTCGGGCCGCCGCTCCGCCCTGCCCCGCGCACGTGCGGCCGGGAATTAACGAACCGGACACGTATCACCGTGCCTCGGTGCGCCGGACGCGAATCACCGCGCCCGTCCTGCGGGTGCGAGGGAGGAAGGGAGCCAAGCGAATGGCCCGTTCGAGCTTTCGGGGGACGTGATGCCGCACGGACCTGGGGTTGCGCCTGTGCAAGGCCAATCGTTTAAGTTGATAGTTGGCTATCATCGCATCAATCGAGTAAGCAGCGGAAAGGGACTTGTTGCAATGCAATGCATTAGCCAACTGAGTGTTCGGGACAATCGAGGCAACTTGGGTTTCCTTTAGCAAAGGCACACGTTCGTTCCATACATTATGCCCCCTTATACGATAGCATTCTCGGGGCAACAATCGAAACCAGGATTCCGGGTCTTCGGGACTGTGGCACGCCTATCGCTCCCTCGGACGATCCAGTACCTGCGAACAAGTAAACTGTTGGTGGGTCAGCACTTTATATAAGTACTGGTGAGATAAATCAACTGAACAGAAACAAACATTCACTCAAACAGGCACTAAGTAATCATGTTATAAAATATTACATTACTAGTGATCTTTCTAGTTTTACCTAGGTTCGTTTCATGCAGTTCTAGCAGAGTCGATTTACTTGTTTAGAAACATGTTTGGAAACAGAGTTTTATATTGAATATGCAAGCAAGCAAACCATTCATGTTTCAGGGTGTGCGCAGCGTGTCTCGTGTGACTCGAGGGTCTGATGCAAAGCTAAACACACAATGGACATTCTTAGGGGCAGTCACTATCCAAGCCAACACAATGACTTAGCTATATGCAGGGCGGTCCCCGAGTATTCAGGATCGGCAGCTGGTGGAACAGCATACCAATGACTCATTTTCTGAAGCTAATGGCAGCTGTGACCCATGGTGGTTATAACGCATGCAGTTCAGCTCTCCACCAAAAGCCATTGTTCGACCACGTGCGAATGCATGGAACACTATCAAATAAACTCTAGTATGCAGACGAGACGAACCATCAGAATACACTCATTGTTCCGGGGTAATCCGACTTATCACTTGAACACGTTCAGGCACAGTATGGTTCTCTCGAAGCATAGACGATAGTGAACATATTCATGCACTCTAAGCAGGCGATTCAAGATTCTCGTTAAGCAGGCATTGTTTTAAAGACAAGCTAGGTGAGTTCGTTCATTAACATGCAAGGCAGGTTCTATCATTCTCTTAAGAAAATATTGCAAGCAAAAACTCAAGTTATTATTAAGGCGTGCAAGAATCAGAGAACGAAGTTCTGCCCACTCACCTTGATACATAACGCCGGCACGGAGCGGGGCGTTACACACCCTGACAGAGATTGCAATACCATGACAAAAGACACATGACCGTACATATTTTTCTTAGATTGCATAGTTGTAGATAGAATTCTCTTAGACCATGATTATTGGGGTTTGACCATAGTAGATTTATGAAGAGGTTATGACTTGACAAGAGGAACGAGATGATAAAAAATAAAAATAAAAATTGAAAGATAAGCATAAAGAGTTAAGGATTTAATATGGCAGAGTTGATGAATCATTAATTTTATCAAGATTGAGATATGATTAAATTATCATTAAAATTCGAGGATAAATATTAATTTAAATAAGAGATTAAGAATTTAATATGGTAGGATTGATGATTATTGATTATGATATACTTATCATTAAAAACTTGAGGAGATTATCATTATATTTATTTGACCGCAAGTTATGAATTTTAAAATTTTATATTATGGACGTTGCATTTGAAGAATCCATAGGTATCGCGTTGTCGAGTATTTTAAGGAAAAAGGAAACCAAGGAATAAGATCATTGATGGATTAGTATTTAAATTCAAACTTTTTGGGATGAGAATTTAAATTTTATATATATATATGCATTGATTAAAATCAAATTAGATGAGTGGATATTAAATTCCGAGTACTGAATTATTAACTTAAAATTTGGAGGAAATTGTGAGGAAAATGAAAACTGATTTTATTTCAAGGATCTTTCAGGAATACGATAATTTCAGATTTTTTTTTGAAAATCGTGAAATGACAAGGTGGATTATTTCAGGATTATGTGGGTTGGTGAATTTAACTATTGATGGAAAATAATATAATGAATAAACACTACTATGAGGACTTTAAATTTAGAGAACAAAATTTTTTTAAGGAGGGTAGACTTGTCACTACCATATTCTGAAAATAGGGGTATTTTTAACTTTTTATATATTATTAATATTATGGTATTTATATTAAATGATTTCTCGATATGTGTATTTAAAATTTAATAATTGCATGAGATGTGTATTTAAATATAATATATATACAGTGTTCATTAATGTTTGAGCTGGTAGACTTGACCTAGAGGCCCACTAGATGAGCACCTGACTGAATTATAGGATTATGTATTAATTTGTATTTAATAGAATTTAATTAATTGGGATTGTGATTAATTACCGTAATTTATTTAATTATTGCACCCTGTCGTTGCTTCGATATTTGAAAGCGCTACCATGGCTTTTGCCTTCCAACAAATTTTACAACCTTGCCCTTGACGTGCCCGCCTTCCATTTTGCCATTTTTTGTAACTCATAATTATGCTCTTTTGTGCTTCATTTTAGCCGCACAATATTTGTCGCGGACGTTTATTTAATTTCTAAATAAATTCTAATTTTGTATCGTTGTGCGTTCCAATCAAAATTGGAGGCAATCTTGACCTATTTTTCGTGCAATCCAAATTAGGATAATATTCTGTTCTGAGTCTTCTTCACTAATAATATTTGTCACCCGACCTAATTTTGGCCCTATGTACTCCTAATTAATTTTAGAACACAGCTTGCATTTTATTTCTAATTAAATTGAGGATACCATTTTGTCTGATCCCGTTTAACCCCGACTTAATCCAGTACCCCCACTAATTAAGCCCATACCAAACATACAATGCCCCCTCACCCTACCAAACGCCAAACACCGAATCGCCCACCAAATATTCATCATTTTATGCATCTGTGCAAATACCCAAATTTAAGGGGGCTAATTTACAATTTTACATTAGGTGTCAACACCCCATTGGTTCAACTAAATGGAGAGCCCCAAATATTGACTAGTCAACACCCTTATCCTCACATGAAGGAATTTCCTTCATGTCAAATCCTAACCACCCATTTAAAATGGGTGCATCCTCACCCTTCATTCCCACACACCCTCTCCCTATTTAAAGTCACTTCACCCACACCCTTCCTAAGAAAACCCTAATCCCCAAACCTAGGGAAGCCCCCATTTTTCTCTCACCTCACTCCTCCCTCTCTCCAACGTAGGAAATTTCCTTTCCTTTCTTCTTCTCTTTTCTTCTTCTTCTTCTTCCTTTCTTCCCCTTCTCCTTTGTATTTTTGAATTTTACAAGAGAGGGAAACCTTACCACCCAAACACACTGTTCACCCCGGCCGGCCACCCGGCCAGGCCCCGACTGCTCCGGCCTGCTGCTGTGCATCACCACCCCGACGTTGTACTCCTCCTTCTCCCTCTCCCTGCTGCTCCTCCCTGTATCACTTCCTCTCCGGCCAGCCATCAACAGCAGCTCCCTACGTCGAGTCTCCCCCACCTCACAGCTCCGGCACCGCCCCGCTCATCCCCCGCTGCATCTCCCTCCGGCACAGCTCCACACCCGACTCGACCCGCAGCTCCCCCCCGGCGCTGTCATCATCCCCTCCGGCGCAGCTCCACACCCGACTCGACCCGCAGCTTCCCCCGGCACTGTTACATCCCCTCTGGCCCGGCCAGCCAACCGACCCCGGCCTGAACTCCGGCCAACCACTGTGAGAGCTTCCCTCTTCTCCCTCTCCCTCCTTCTTTATATATATATGTATATAAATACGTATATACGTATATGTGTATGCGTATAAATATGTGTATGTATGTATGTTTCATGTATTTCTCCATATATATATATATATATATATATATATATATATATATATATATATATATATATATATTGTGTATACGTATTAAATAATATATTTTAATATGTATTTTGGTGTATATATATACGTAGTTTATATATATGTTATATTGATATATGTATGTACATATATACATGTTGTATTAGTATATATATATATATATATATATATATATATAAACGTATTTTGGTATGTATATATATGTACTTTTATACGTATATAGTATAGGTATATTTTATTGGTGTATGTATTTGTATAATTATAATACATACATATATATATATATATATATATATATATATATATATATATATATATATATATATATATATATATATATATATATATATATATATATATATTCAAAATGTATATATATTCTTAAATACTGGTAGTATATATATATATATGGTATGTATATTTTAACATATGTATATATATAATATATATCTCTATTTAATGTATATATACTTATACGTATTTTGTACGTAATTTTGGTATGACCCTATATATGTATTATATTTAATTTTTGGAATTGGTGAATGTTCTAGGTAACCGAGTGTAAATACGGATACCCCGTCATTACACACGACCTTGATCCTGTGAACTGTTAGTTGGCTGTCATGCGTACACTCACATATTTGCAAGACCCGTATCACCAACTGTCTGGATTCACAGAAATCACAGACGCGACGCCCGTGCAACTTGACGCACTTAACCCTAGCTGACTAGTGCCATACCTGGCATAGCCCCTGAGTTCAATGTATTTGTGTTGTATTAGTGTAGCATCTGATGCAAATGTTGTATTATTTTATGATATGTCTATAGGACTGTTGGTTCATCCAGGCGATACTCTGGAACAGGACTTTGACATTACCAGCTAAGGACCCAAGGCGAGTACATTCTCTGATTAGCTTCTTATTTATGATATTCCCTATGTTCATTGTATTTAGTATAAATATCCATATTCTCGACACGCTGGTTATACGGATTGGTATATACGGATCTCGTCATGAGATATTATTCCTTGTTCATGGTATAGCTTGTACAAGACTTGTTTTATTGTTATCTTGTGCATGTACAGACACTGATTTCCGGAGAGATTTGCTATCTCCCTAGGAAATCCCGTGCCATAGCGTACCATGGTTGGATCTACTATACCAGTCGGGGGTGGAGAGTATTTTAGTATAGATATGTGATCATACCCAACTCTACATGCATCATAGCTCACCCCACATCTCACGTCGGGTGCGGCCTGACCATTTACATGCTTCATAGCTGTTACATGTGATTAGCCTGACCTCTACATGCATCATAGCTAACCAAATGGTTAGCCTGGCCTTACATGAATCATAGCTAATCATATGTAACCAGCCTGATCAAGTTCCCAAGCCGATCACATGTTAAAGCTAGTACTCACACACTTAGTCATAGTATTCTTGCTCATTGACATATTGTTTCCTTTCCTGCATTTACTTACAGTATTTCTAGTATATCCTTTATTATATATTTCTCGTACATATACATACATCTTGTATATTTCTATCTATATACTGCTACATAGTTTATATCATTGATATAGAACTGCTATTAGAATATACTTTGCTCCTTCCTGACTGGAAAATATTTTCCAGAATATGCCTAGAGGACTGGTATCCGACACTTGTGGACCACAGCGTGAGTAGCTGCAAATCTTGGACTTAGTAGTTCAGTCGTGATTCTGGGAGGTCTAGCCGGAATCACTAGTTGTCCAGTTAGTCCTTTTAGCATATTATTTGGTACCGGATTTGTCTCCGGCATTTTGTTGAGACTTGGATTTATTGTTGAGTTAGATTTATTTACATTAGACTTGTGTTGTATTTTATTTTATTTCTTCGATTTCTTATCGTGCTGTAGTTATGTGATTGAGTATGTGTTCATATTGTATTGTGTCATCCGTGCCTCCTTATGGAGATTGGATGCTCGTGTGAGATTGCTTAGTTAGTATCATGACCTAGACAGCGTTCTACCGCCGATGCTGCAGCGTAGGCTGGACGTACCCACGCTCTCGTACCCCTATACCGGGTGCGGGTCGTGACAAAAATCACAATGACCTATATATCAAATATTTGTGTTAAATAGTATTTGGAATGATACAAGTGGTTAGCTAGGTTGAAATGATGTTTTTAGGCCATTTCTAGGTCCATGCTAGGTTAGCTAAGTCAATTAGTCAAATACGTTGCCAAAAATAGGTCAATATTGGTTTGTCTCTAGGCATCTAAGTTAAAATCCTAGGAATATTAACTACTCTAGTTAATATATATATATATATATATATATATATATATATATATATATATATATATATATATATATATATATACTAGTACTAAGGGTATCTCATCTTATTGCACCACACTAATACCTTGCTATTGGTTTAAGGTAAACCAATACCTTAGCTAGACTCACTAATACTTAATTAATAATAGCTTCTACTCGTACACTACCTGCTGACATTATCTGCCAACAATACCTTAGCTTTAATACCCCTAGTATATAACCTACCTTGGTGTCAAGTTAAAACCTTAACTATTTAGCTATTACCTTAGTGTATCTAACCATCACTTTAGTGCCACAACTCATATCTAATACCTTACCCTAGTACTTACCTCTCTTCTTGCCACTGCAACTGACACTAAGTATCAACTATCCATCCATGATACTATAGTCTAAACCCAATATCGCAACCAACCTAACCTCTCATTTATGCACACTATTTGCAGCTACACCGATCCCTATTGTAGGGATACTAAAATGGTGCTCACATCCTACTGATACTCAACCATATTTCCTGAATTCTCAATTTAGGATGCACTAAGACTCAACTGAGACTCACCTCTCTTACTGCTAACTTCCCCTCAATAGGAGCCCATAAGGACACCCTTACAATGCTTGCCTTCCCACAAAAACTGATACACTTGGTGTCAAAACCCGAGCCCCCATATCTATGCACACTAAGATAGTGCAAAGTGTTCACTGGAACTCCTACAGTTACTGCAATGAAACATTAAGTATTGCTCTACTCAACCCATGTCACTCCTAATTGATACTCCAACTCCAATGCCTGATACCTTAGCTACTGACCCTCATTCCTACGCTCATACTCCTCCAGTATCCCACCTGCAACTCACTGCACTTTACCCAGTATACCCACACTGCACCTTTGTACACCACACATCTGCGCACATCAACCCTTGCACTAGTGTGCACAGACTCAAGCTCTAAGCTCTGGTATTCTATACTAACTCATTAATCCATTTCTTGATTTCAGGATACACCCTATACTACAACTAGAATACCCTAACTGCCATTACCCCCAATATCAACTACCTGAGTGTTCTCTGAACACATCAACTTCACAACAGTTATCTCACCACAAGAATTCCTTTCTCTGATACCAATGTAGTATCAGTCCAAGCTTGCAACCATGCCACTCCCAACTAAGGTTCACTCCCTCTAACACACACTTTAGCACCACCTCACATCACTTGGTTACCCACATCTCACGAACACACTAACATTAATTGAACTATTGTTGCTACTCTAGTGTTCAAAACACTGATGGTAATTTCTTCCAACTGTGTCATACTGGCACACCAACACACTCATGAATGACTGATATACACTCTCAACCACACACACAACAACACATCTAATCCTCTCACTAACCAACTGATACCCATTGTGAGACACCCAGGGATCAGTTCACCCTCAAACTTTATGTGCACTGTCACAGTGCACTGTCTCACCCTCCCCCTCTGCTTGTAGGTGCATAACGCACTCATAAATCAAACGACATAAATTACTAATATGTATACATATGCATACATATATATACACATAATATCATATAAAATTATCACTCTAAATACGTTACACCCTCCATTGGTCATAATCTCAAACACCTAGAATGCATTGGTCATGATACCCTCATGGTGTCATGATACACTATTAACCTTCATGCCAAAACCCAAAAATATTCTTTTAAACACACAAATTCATATTAAATAAATCTATTGGTAACTATTATAATTAGCTATAATGAGGAATAGAGAAAATATACCCATTATCACAAAATCCCCAAACTATGAACACAACTTCATGAAGAGAACACTATGGAACCAATAGAGACTCACTCTCTCCCCTTGTGGGTATTCCTTAACCATGGGTGGGCTCCTAATGGTCCTCCAAACAATGAAAATAGAATTTAAAAGAGAGATTTCAGAATTTTACCTCTTGGGAGATGGATTTCCAATGCAAACCAAGGATTCTCTAGCCAAACTTCTTCTCCTCCAATGCTCCTTGAGACCTAAGCTTCTAGGATTCTTATATGAGGGAAATGAGAGATATTTGGGATTGATTTTTTAAAATTTGGAAGAGGAATGATGCCACACCCCGGTCTCGCAGGGGCCGTTCATCCTTGTTTGGTCCCTACAGAACCGATCGTTCCCGCACGGGCGTGATGTCGTACAAGCCTAAAGTGCGCTTACACAAGGCCAAAGCTTTGAACAAGGGCAAGTAAGCTATTCAAGATAAGAGTAGCGTCACATATATTACAGAAAAGTAAAGTACACAATGGCATATGGAAACAAGCTCTTTATTGATAATCGGAAGTATTACAAGCGGCGCATGACCGAGGTTACAGATCGCTCAAGCACTCTCTCTCTCGATTATAATGACACCGTTCTATATATTATGTTCCTTTATACAAAAGCAGCTCGAATTCGATACGACTCAAGGTATCGACTCTATATTTTTGATTCCTTGGGATGAGGCATGGTTATCGCTTCCTCGGACGATCCAGCACCTGAGAACAAGCAAACTGTTGGTGGGTCAGCACTTTTATAAGTATGGGTGAGTATAAAATAACTGAACAGAAGCTACACCCCCTGAAACCCATACTAAGTAAGCATATGGCAAAATATTACTTACTAGAGATCTTGCTACTTTTACCTATGTTCATTTCATGCAGCTCAGGATTATAGTCAGATTAAATCATTTCGAAAACATAGATTTGAAACCAGTTTTTCATATCCAATACACACAAGCAAGCTATAGAGGCAATGTTTTATCGTGCAGTGCATCATGTATCGTGCACCATATTCTAACTCTTAGGGACAAAGTTCTCTGGTGGACTGTTCATCTCAAATCCAAACAAGCATTAAGTGAATTATCATACTTTCAAGCACATAAGAAGAAATAGCTATATAATTTTCGGTCCCCGAGAAACTCAGGATTAGTAGCGGTAAACCAGCTAACTAATGACTCTTTATCTGATACTATTAGCAGCTGTAACGCATGGTTGCTTTTCACTAACAAGTAGCAGCCGTGACCAAGGATCAGCTCTTCACTAATAGCCATTGTCCAACCGATGCTTATACATGAAGCACTATTAGATAAAATCCATGATGCACATGTTCATGAACAAGCATTCTATATATAAATTCTTCATGTTCATACCCCTTACCAATCGGTTATCCCTGCAGCAGATATACAAGTTAGCAATATATGCATGTATATATGAAATGAGGTTCTCTTTCCCTGTCCGTCTCTGCATCAAACAGTTAGGTATGCAAGAAGGCTAGCTTAGCATGCACCCTAACTATATGATGACCCATGAGTTACCCCATTGATGGATAACAACACCCCCTAGATCCCGTAGGACCGAAACATCGGGGTGCTCTCATAGTCCCTTCCGGACCGACCGATTCCCAGTGCTCCAGGAATCGTTCGAGAGACTATTACCTTTTGCACAAGTTGTCCAAGACCAATGCATGACAAGCAATATTATATCAAATAAATTATTAGGATGCAACAAACATGAACAAGCATTTAACAATCTAATAGCCACACCCCCTAGATCCCGTAGGACCGGAACATCAGGGCGGACTACTAGACTCTTCTCTTTTATTCTTTCAAGCAAAACACATCTTTTCACATATCTTTCACATATCAAGTCTCTTATATATACGAATCAAACACTTATAGCGGTTCGATATAGCAAAACAGACAAGCAAAACATATAATAGCAAGCACGATTTTGATTTCAAATCTAGCATGCAATATCTATCTCTTTTTTAGCATATTACAAAGGGACTTATTCAAGCGGTTCTTTTACTTATCTTTTTAGCATAGCAAGGGTTCGTTTGATAGTTGTGTCGGTGTAACTAAGCATGCAGAATTTTTATCTCTTATTCATAGCAATGGTTCTCTATCTCTTTCATTCTTTAGACAAGTATTTCAAGTTCTTTAGTTAGGCAAGCAAGTTTGTTTCAATGATAAGCTATGTGAGTTCTCTTATTAGCATGCAGAGGCAGGTTCTATCATTCTTCTTATGAATTATCTTCTTAAGAAAACAAGCATTCAAAAACTCAGATTCATTATTAAGTCGTGCAAGAATCAGAGAATGCAGTTCTGCTCACTCACATTGATCAATCGTCTTGTGGTTCGGTCAAAAACTCTCCGAGAAGACTTTCGCTCGAGAAAGCAAAGCGATATCACTTATACATAGTGCCTACGCAAAGCGGGACACTACAAATGAGGGTGGTTTTGGGAAGAACTCAAACTAGGGTTTTCTTCATGAACTATTAATGAACTAGAGGGAGGCTCCCTCCTCCTATATAGGGTCGGCCACCTTAGTCTAGGGTTTGGCTAATATAAAATGACCAAAATGCCCTCTAGGTCTTCATGAAAAGTTTTTCAATAAGTGGGGTTTTCATACTTAATGGAAACTTAAACAAATTTCTAATTTCATGAAGAGGGTTGACTAGTTAGGTCCCAAAAGTGACTAGTCTAAGGTTGAGTCTAAGGGTCACATCAATTCTAGCCCACTAACCCATATTAATAATAATAATAATATATATACTATACACATTATATTAATTATAAATAATATATATATAACTATTGCAAATGACAAAAATGCTCCTATTCTAGAAATATGGTAGTGACAACTCTTGCCGCATACTGACAGCATGTGTCCATCTTGTTGGACGCATGACTACTTATTTTAATCAAGTGTCCTTGAACACCTTGTACTTTCACTCGCTGAACGAATAAAAAAAATTTGCTAAGTCCAAATATAAGTCCATGCGGCCAGAGATTCCATGCGGCCAGAGATTCCATGCGGCCAGTAGGTGCATGCGGCCAGAGAGTCCATGCGGCCAGTGGGTGCATGCGGTCAGTGAGTGCATGCGGCCAGTGTGTCCATGCGGCCATTGGGTATATGCGGCCAGGAATTCTTGGGTGCATTTTGTGTTTCATGTTGTTATGTTCTCTCTGTAATTCTTTTTAGTTATTATTGTTGTGTGCTTCCTTATGTCAATACAAGTTTACGTTACTAGACTAGTTTATGTACTATTTTACAATCCTCACGACATTGTGAAAATTTCTGTGTATGAAAATCTATCATATTTGACATCGAAAAATTGAGTGTGAGTATTGTCCAATGTATCGCAAGTCGCGCATACGATAACTCGTGAAAAGCTCTTACCCGTGATCCGTCATTCTATGGAAGATCTTGAGTGTCCACGACTCAAGAACTTGAAATAATTTAGTAATGATTAAACCAAATAACATTTACCTAGATAATTGGGAGGGAAGAATATTGCGCTACCGGCTAACCGATCCCTAAGGGCCCCATGCGGCATGGACAACCCTGCTAGGCAAGGGCTCTATGACTGACCAAGTTTGTGCTTGCTGGGGCACTATAAGTTATTGTTATGCATTTATGTATATGCATTCCAGTATATGTTCTAATTATGTTTCAGTTTCAGTTATGTTGTAAGACCATTTTTTGATAAGTTATGTTTACAAAAATTAGTTTTTACTTACAAAATCTTCTTATGTTTACAAAAATTAGTTTAATTTTTTACAAACGCTTTTATTTATAAACCAATCTCATTTACAAAAATTTACTTATATCTTCAAAATCCAGTTTATGCTTACATTATGTTGTGTTATGCTATCAGTTATCTGCTTTAGTTTTTCATATATCATTGTTTGTTATGTGCATTATAAGTACTAGACAAGAGTACCCTTGGCCATCCGGGTTAACTGCAGTGTCGGTGGTAGCGATATTCTCCAAAGTATGTATTTTTTAGTAACTAGGTTTGTGATAACCCTAGTTAGTTAATCATAGCAAGTCGTAGGCATGTTTGGCCTTGGAATGAATGTTTGTCTATTCGTTTAGCTCGCCCCTTTTAATTTATTCTTTGGCGCGTGGTTAGGGTGCTAAGTTCTGCTCGAGTGAAGGTCTGCAACCCCGGTCCTTATTTGGTTTAAGGGTTGTGGTCCCGATCCATAGTAGTTCCTTTTCTTTCTTGCCATTTTCCGCATTACTTTTATTTATGCACTTATTATCAGTTCTTCCAATATTATTCTTGAGACAAGTACGTTGGTATCGTACAAGTCTCAATCTGCATTTATTTCTTTTATGTATCTTTTGCTTATTTTGTGATATGTTTGGTCTATCACCTCGAGCTCCTTTGTGGTACTTGTTGCTTGGGGTTCTGACTCCACTGGTTTTGTATAGCCAGATTACCCCGAGGAGACCCAGGATCCACCGTACTTTCAGCCATATGGCTCGCACTCATAGGACTGTGGCCGAAGCTCGCGAGTGGGTTTCCTTCCTCCACCCCTCGTAGTGTTATTCCTTTTTATGGTGTTTAACAAGAGGCATTGTTAGCCCCTTATTTTAAAATCACTTCTCTGACTACGGTCAACATGATGTATATATTAGACCATGGATGGTATATTTGATCATGTATAATTATATTCTGCTAGTGAAGCATTTTGTATTCACTAGATTCATGATCATATGTGACAAGTAATTTGGGATGCCTCTTTACTTTCATGTATGATATACGCTTGTACTTGTGTTGTCGGATTGAGATAATAGGATCTGTCGGCCTTAGGACTGACGTCATAGCATGATAGAGTTCATCCATTTGTCTTCTAGACAACCTTAACACATTATGGCTTACTTCGGTATTCTGTAAGGTGCGGTTGGCCATGTCAGTCTCCGTATTTATCCAGTATTCTGGGAATGGGGCGTGACAAGGTTTTCTTGGTGGCCCATGCAGGTCTATTTTTTAGACTTGTGGGAGGACTCATCTTGTTAGCATCTCAATCCTCTACTTACCTTCGAATGAACTCCACTTGTAACCTGTACTTCTTGCCCTCCTTAAACTTCGAGCTTGCTTGATATGATTGTTCCATTCTCGTCCCTTGTTGATATTCTTGTGTCCTTATCCTTCAGGGATACTCAGCCTGCTCCTTCTTCTGAAGGCTTCGTTGCACCCATATCGGATCCAGTAACAGGCCAGAATCAGACCCTGCCATAGAGTCAGGTGCCAGCACTGTCCCGTCATGCGCTTGCAATTCAGATTTTTCCTGTCCAGTTAGTTCCTCCAGCAGATCCAGCTTTCACAGTTTTCTCAGTTCCACCCGTGCAGCCGGCACAGTTTGACCCAAGTGTCATTCTTGCGATGATGAAAGACATGATGGAGTCCCAGCGGGAGCACAACTGTACCATCCAGCTGAGTCTTCAGATATTGTTAAAACTCAACAGGCATAGTTAGCAAGGACATGAGTATATAGTCAGGGGGGCCACATCAATAAATGAGGGTCGTAAGAGGATTCGTACACCCATGTTAGGCTCTTCATTTTAGCATCCCTCACCAATATCAGCTTACAGTCATTCGTATCATTACCCGGAGGCTCCAATCGTATGTTCCTTCTGCGGGAAGGCAGGACACACCAGTGTGACATGTTAGAGGGATAATCATCTATGTCTTCTATGTGGAGCACCCGATCATATAATTGCTTTCTGCCCACGACTATCACCCGGACGACGAGCAGTACCCCAGACCTCGATACCAGAATATCACCCGCAATAGCACCCGACAGAACCAAAAAGATGTACCTATTGTGGGAAGATGGAGCATTTTAGACCAGATTGTTAGAAGGCAAATGGGCGATGTTCTCACTGTTCAGCTATAGGTTATACAGTTAGAAATAGCTCAAAATTGTCGTCTCAAGAACGACTAGCTACGCCCGGCATGCCATCTCAGACATTTCAGTCAAATAGATTATCAAAACCTGTAGTGGTAGACCAAGATGAGCCAATACTAATAGTACAGTCGTTGGTGCGGCAACCTCTACTATCTCGAGCTCAGAGGGTCAGGTAGCGCAAAGCGCAGTTGTATGCGCAGTTCCAGGGCCAGTTTTAGTATCCTATCTAGCATGAGGGTAGTACCTCAAGGGTTGCAGGTAGCATCTTCATGATTTCATCTCAGATGTATTAATTTTAGCCATCTAGGCATTGGTATTATATCTTGGGTTCTTGTCGATGGCCTTGTATAATACCATGTCTGGATTGCAACGGTTAGCTCGAGTTATTTGGCAAGTGGAGGCGAGTTTCTTGTCCAACTCTTCTGCATGTGTATCTCGTGATACGTGATGTCTAACATGTGTCCCAACTGCGAAGGTATGTCCTGGATTATAGTTATGTCCTCGGTATAGTCGTTGGAACCGACTTACCTCTAGGCTTGGCTCTTGTCCATTTGTATGAGTCAGCATAGGCAAGCGAGGACGAGTTCCTATTCGACTTACTCAGGAGTATATATATTCATATGCCTACAATCCCCTATGTGTTGTTTATGTATATTTATTCATTAGTTACTTCTGCAGCTATATTTTCTATTTCAGTTATTTGCTTAGTATAATTATTTAAATTTTGATTTGATTTCTTGAGCTTTCTCGTGTGTTCCATCTCGACAAGCCTTAGTGAAATTCCGATGACATATTTTTCTAAGGAGGGTAGAGATGTCACACCCGATCCCAGATTTGGTATTTCTTGAATTTTTAGAATTTATTTTTTCTGATAAAGTATTCCTACTATATTTTATATGTTGGTTATGGCATTTATTACTGTTTTATTTTTCTGTTGTTGAGAGAGACTATCCGAGACCAGTAGAACACCCATTGGCATTTTTATAGACCCGGTTTAGGACCCGTATGTAGAATAGACACTTGGTTCGGTTCATTTTGGGTGAATCCATGACTAAACCCTCTTTTCTTCTCTCTTAGTATATGTATATATATATATATATATATATATATATATATATATATATATATATATATATATATGGCTTTTCTCTCTCCTCTCCTTCTTCTTCTTTATTTTATTTCCTCCTCTCCCTCAAGCTCCCTCTAACCCTAACCCTAACCCTTAGGGAAAGTTGATGCGACTCGAACCGTGAGAGGTAGAGACTAGGAGCCACCCAAGGCAAGTACATTTTGCTCAATGGTGAAGTTATGAGTTTATAAATTTTTATATATGTTATTGTTTTGAAAATGTATTTGATTGAAAATGTACTCCTTGAGTTTCTGATCATATTTAGTTCTTGGAGTTTTGATTTTGATGTATAGACTTTTATAGAAATGAGTTTTAAGTTTATGATTTTTATGTGTTCTATAAGTTTTCCTTAGTTTTGATCTACAAAAACTTACTATTTTTGAAAAATAGTTGTTCCTTATGTTAGAGCATTTTATTTCGAGCAATTTGGCTTTTGTTTCACTTAATTTAGAGTTAAAATGAAGTTTTTATGAAAAAAATTTGTTTTTTGGAGTTTCGGCCATTGCTGAACTTATTGTTGGAGAAGACGAAGTCTTCATGCGGCCAACAAGTCATACGGCCGAGAGTGCCATGCAGCCCGAGAGGGTTATGTGTCATGCCCCAATCTCCCGCAAGCTCGATAGTCCCCGCTGAACGTGAAATCACCACGTTGCAGCTCTCCCGCGGGAAAATTATTCTCATTGGGACGTAATGCCGTACGAGCCTAGAGTTGCGCTCGTACAAGGCGATGTTGTTAAACACCAAAGTTATCATCGAAATAACCAAGTTACAGCGGAAGCCAATCTGTGTACCAAGCACACATCAGAGTATACGCAGTGAAGCTCACGATAGGGTCCAAATGAAATACCCCGAGTCAATGCCACAAAGGCGATGCCACGGAGACGATGAAATACTCTTGCCCTTTTCTCTAGCCCACAAAGGTACTTACAGTTCATACATCTTGTCCCGTATATCCAAGCAGCACCACTACGCTTGCGTACCTGAAATATTGCCCACAAACGTGGGTCAATACACAATCGTACTGGTGAGCGGGGTAACCCACTCGCCTAAACCGACACTAAGTAAAATAGTGAATGCACACAGTTATATGGTGATCTTTCTAGTTGAATCCTAGATTCATTTCATGGCATATGAATGACATGTTAAGGAAAGCTGTAAAGCAGTTTAAGCATGCAAGCATTCAATCTCAAACCAAATGACAAGCATTTATATATATCCAACGCGTCTAACTCAATGCCATCGCTTGCACGATAACATATCGAACCATCAGTCTCGCCTTAACATCCATCCTCAACCAAAGTATTCTATTCCAAATTCGAGTGCACACTCTTGCCGAGGCAAGGTGGCCGTGCCTACACGAAAGCCAAACCAACAAAAGAAAAGCAAGCCAACACTTATACTATATGAATTCACTGGCTAAAAGCAACAAAGGACATTGATCGGACCAAGATCAATAGGGAAATCCTACCCGATCCAGGGTTGGACAGCTACTCCCGCCTGGTGGTATCGGACTACCAGCACTGCGCCCAATCGCGCGATGCCCATTGTTTCCTCCATGGTAGAACGGTCCCGGTGCCCCGGTGCCTTATCCCGTTCCAGGAAACCAAACCCTGTGCCACACAGGTTGTCCGTGACTATGCAGACACAGTAGATATGACGAGAGGATCGAACATTCTCGCCCCACCAAGCGATCCTAGACTCGTTCAACCGATATCCAACCAAATATCCATAACCATTCTTCCAACATATCCAACCAAGGAATCCAAATCTCGACCTCAAGATATCGCCCAAGGCACCAAATATCAAATTTTTTATAGGCACGATGCCTCTTCTCAACACAAAGTCCAAATTGGTGCAACACCCATGCTCGAAGCAAACCCATGGCACAATGCCATTTCAGTGGCACAATGCCCCATTCGTGGCACGATGCCCCATCAAGCGGCACAACACCCTCGCCGATGCAGTTGTTCAGTTTTGAACCACAACTTCTCGCTTTGCAAGACAAAGCGACCAAGTGATACCCGTGCACGAATGCACGTTCGCTCGCCCGAATTCTCGATATTTCTATTGCCTCAAATGTATCATTCCAACCGTCCAAGTATAATCCCAAGTATCCAACCGACTGCCTCAAATGTATAATCCAACTCTAGCTCCAAACTATCCAACGATACAAACCAAATCAAGCCACAATCCTATCAAGCCAACGACGTACACTCTATGCACGCCTCAATGTAGTGTTTCTCAATGTTTCAGCCCAAGTGTTCAAGCCTTTTACGTGTTTTCCATATTATTAGGCATGAAGGAGTAGAGGAGAAGGGAAAGAGCCCACTCACAATGTTTGATCCCGTTAGGCATCCTGTCTTGCCGATACGGCCAATCCCTTGAACCCATGGTCCGATGCAAGCGCGATCTACTCAACTGGTATGACCGTGCGAGCAGGCCGTGCTCTCCAAATCATCCGACCGATCGGATTAAGGAAGATGGCATTATCGCTTCCATCCAGCTATTCAGAAATGTTCTGAACGAACACCTGATTTCTATCGAACCCGCTAGCCATCTGCACATTGAAACCAACTCGATTAATCCTTCTTTCCAAAATCCAACATTTCAAATGTAACCAGCATTTGATTCATTCAGTCCGACTCAGCGTAACGCTCTGAGCGGTTGTGGGGCGTTACATAATATACCACTTAGAATCAGGTTCGTCCACGAACCGTGCTGGTACTCATTCCTATCACATGTCACAATCCAATTCCATGGATCTGCTCTATGCAACTCACATATTCACAATTTTGACTCTGCATCTCGTTCTGCTGAACGCGCGTACAATTTTCACGACTTCCCACATCCTCCTTGCATCTCAATATGAATTCTTCGTATCGCTTAGTTTTGGATCGTACACATATTTAAGGCGTCCCTAAAATACATGCATTTCAGCCGAGCTTTGCGATAGCAAATTTGAACAAGTTACAAGGGTATCTTTATGTTCGAGGCGTCCATTTGCTTTGCTCCCAATTGAATCAAATCACGATTTCCATTCCAACATATTTGCTCGAGCGCTATGCTCGATTATGATAATTTTCCACCGACTCAATGAGTTCGTGTTCCAACTCAATCCATCCAACTATTTCTGAATCCGCACTAGCAACATCTTCAATATATCTCATGCACCAAACGATTATCTCAACTGATACTACCCAAGCTAGGCAACTTACCCAAAACTCAACTTTGCTTAGATCAGCTCAGTCCAACACATTTTCCTGCCATCTCAAATATCTTACAGGGTGAACATCTATATCGAGGTTCGTGTGATCCACGAAGATCTCGTCGCCACGCCAAAGGGATAGTGTCGCCACAATTTTAACGTGGACACACTCGCCACAATTCTTAGGTTGCGCATGGAATAGTCCTTCGCGCTGCTTTCACTGCCTCGAAGCATAGAATATCACCTTTGCCTTCCGAACGTGCACGCTTCACAGACTAAGTTTCGAGACATCTTGTAAATCTGAGGCACGTCTGTCCCTTCCAGTATTCGCAAAGATTTGATCTGAACGAGCCGCTGCTTTAACTTCACGAGCTAGTTTCACAGTCGTCAATTCATATGAATGCTATTCCCTTCCAGGGCACGATGAGTCAGAGGCGATGCTATCGATAAAAATTTGCGACTCTGAATCTCATCAGTTGACTAGGCTACTTTCCACCTTCGCTTCGATCTTCTGGCTTGCATCTTCAGCTGAAGACTATCCCAAGGGTCTCACAAATCCAACACTCAGTCGATAAGCCAAATCTTATCGCTCACATCTGCCCTCGACGCATTCCCAAATACGTCGCCTCAAGGGTCGTTCTATGGGTTTACCATATTCAATCTCTGATTCAGCAGACAAGTCGCTAGGGTCAGCTGTCCAGAAGCTACTCTCGATAATTGTAAGTCATCACGATGGACAGTTACTATAAACCATGCTATATCTCATCTGCAAATCCGAATCAAAATCCCAAACATTCCTCCGAGCGAAGTTTCCGAATCCGAGAACCGCGCTCGTTGAAACCGTCTTCCATCAATCCGCCGTTCTGCCCTGAATCCATTAAATTCCCGAATTACCATATTCGTCTTCTCGCACCATCTTGCCCAAAATTCTATTTTCGCTAAACCTGAGTCGACTTCTCGAGTAGCAATATCCAAAATTTTCCAAGTTTGTGTGAATCCATCGCATTGTCCCTCCAAACCAAATTGTGTTTCATTACTCAACCAACAGCTCCAATGTGTTGCCCAAAATTATAGTCCGTGCTCGCTATCATTCGATTCACCCATCGCTCGTTCAAGCGTAACCCAGTTGTTCATTCTGATCTCATCCATCTCTTAAGCCTAACGATGCTTTCATTTGCACCAGTCCGTTCACGATATGCTCAACTCAATATTCGCTTGCTATCATTTTCATCCTTTCCAACTCAACCGACTTGCACCAACCAACTTGTATTCTCGTTTCACGAGTCCGTTCAGGAAATTTCTATTGATGTCCAACCAAAGCATTCCAATGCCTTGCTCACAATGTTGTATCCCATATACCACTCTGAATCAAGTCGCTACTCATATTACAATTTCCTTACATGGATCCAAGATTCGTTCGAACCATCCTTCATGCGTGAACATGCCTTTTCCAATTCGAGTCTGACACAGAACTCAGGCAATGCCTGAATTATCCAACTATTTCCATCGTCTGATACCTTCTCAACACGAGCAATCGTGCAATGATTGTCTTCCAAATAGTCCAGCCCAATACCCAACGATTTCACACCTTTGTTGTACGAGCAACTCGTTCAAACTTATCCTGATATTTTCAAGCCAAACTCAAACCTGCTCAACCGATGCGCCACAGCCGAAATTCCAACTTGTATCCAACACAATCGCTTGACGAGCAACTCGTGCAAGGATCCATTCTCATCGAATGTTTCTACTCAAAATATGTCGCACAACCAAATCTCTATAGCCAACCAACTTATCCATTGAGGCAATCAGAACTCCCCGAACGACAAGCCAACCCAACGAAAGCCCACAACTTGTTGCACAATTGCAACAACGTCAACCAACTTGCTGCACGAATGCAACAACGACTAACGAGGCTAAGCGATCCTACAAAAACCAACCAAGGCAACACAACCAAGAATAAAATAAAATGAAGCCACAACTAGCAATATATAGACTTATTGCATGAAACATCCAATGCGGCACCGAGTAGAGTCAAGAGCTAGACGACACGCGGAAGCTATTTAGAGTTTGTGATGAAGCAAAGGACCAAGTCCGAAGAAATGAACCAGGCGCTCTGATACCAATCTGTCACGCCCCAATCTCCCGCAAGCTCGATAGTCCCTGCTGAACGTGAAATCACCACGTTGCAGCTCTCCCGCGGAAAAATTATTCTCATCGGGACGTGATGCCGTACGAGCCTGGAGTTGCGCTCGTACAAGACGATGTTGTTAAACACCAAAGTTATCATCGAAACAACCAAGTTACAGTGAAAGCCAATCTGTGTAACAAGCACACATCAGAGTATACGCAGCGAAGCTCACGATAGGGTCCAAATAAAATATCCCGAGTCAATGCCACAAAGGCGATGCCACGGAGACGATAAAATACTCTTGCCCTTTTCTCTAGCCCACAAAGGTACTTACAGTTCATACATCTTGTCCCGTATATCCAAGCAGCGCCACTATGCTTGCGTACCTGAAATATTGCCCACAAACGTGGGTCAATACACAACCGTACTGGTGAGCGGGGTAACCCACTCGCCTAAACCGATACTAAGTAAAATAGTGAATGCACACAGTTATATGGTGATCTTTCTAGTTGAATCCTAGATTCATTTCATGGCATATGAATGACATGTTAAGGAAAGCTGTAAAGCAGTTTAAGCATGCAAGCATTCAATCTCAAACCAAACGATAAGCATTTATATATATCCAACGCGTCTAACTCAATGCCATCGCTTGCACGATAACATATCAAACCATCAGTCTCGCCTCAACATCCATCCTCAACCAAAGTATTCTATTCCAAACTCGAGTGCACACTCTTGCCGAGGCAAGGTGGTCGCGCCTACACGAAAGCTAAACCAACAAAAGAAAAGCAAGCCAACACTTATACTATATGAAGTCACTGGCTAAAAGCCACAAAGGACATTGATCGGACCAAGATCAATAGGGCAATCCTACCCGATCCAGGGTTGGGCAGCTACTCCCGCCTGGTGGTATCGGACTACCAGCACTGTGCCCAATCGCACGATGCCCATTGTTTCCTCCATGGTGGAACGGTCCCGGTGCCCCGGTGCCTTATCCCGTTCCAGGAAATCAAACCCTGTGCCACACAGGTTGTCCGTGACTATGCAGACACAGTAGGTATGACGAGAGGATCGAACATTCTCGCCCCACCAAGCGATCCTAGACTCGTTCAACCGATATCCAACCAAATATCTATAACCATTCTTCCAACATATCCAACCAAGGAATCCAAATCTCGACCTCAAGATATCGCCCAAGGCACCAAATATTAAATATTTTATAGGCACGATGCCTCTTCTCAACACAAAGTCCAAATTGGTGCAACACCCATGCTCGAAGCAAACCCATGGCACAATGCCATTTCAGTGGCACAATGCCCCATTCGTGGCACGATGCCCCATCAAGCGGCACAACACCCTAGCCGATGCAGTTGTTCGGTTTTGAACCACAACTTCTCGCTTTGCAAGACAAAGCGACCAAGTGATACCCGCGCACGAATGCACGTTCGCTCATCCGAATTTCCGATATTCCCATTGCCTTAAATGTATCATTCCAACTATCCAAGTATAATCCTAAGTATCCAACCGACTGCCTCAAATGTATAATCCAACTCTAGCTCCAAACTATCCAACGATATAAACCAAATCAAGCCACAATCCTATCAAGCCAACGACGTACACTCTATACACGCCTCAGTGTAGTGTTTCTCAATGTTTCAGCCCAAGTGTTTAAGCCTTTTACGTGTTTTCCATATTATTAGGCATGAAGGAGTAGAGGAGAAGAAAAAGAGCCCACTCACGATGTTTGATCCCGTTAGGCATCCTGTCTTGCCGATACGGCCAATCCCTTGAACCCGTGGTCCGATGCAAGCGCGATCTACTCAACTGGTATGACCGTGCGAGTAGGCCGTGCTCTCAAAATTATCCGACCGATCAGATTAAGGAAGACGGCATTATCGCTTCCATCCAGCTATTCAGAAATATTCTGAACGAACACCTGATTTCCAGTGAACCCGCTAGCCATCTGCACATTGAAACCAACTCGATTAATCCTTCTTCCCAAAATCCAACATTTCAAATGTAACCAGCATTTGATTCATTCAGTCCGACTCAGCGTAACGCTCCGAGCGGTTGTGGGGCATTATATTATGCATCCTGAACTCTTGTCGCATACTGACAGCATGTGTCCATCTTGTTGGACGCATGACTGTTTATTTTGTACAAGTGTCCTTGAACACCTTGTGCTTTTACTCGTTGAACGAGTGAAAAAATTCGCTAAGTCCAAAAGTAATTCCATACGGCCAGAGAGTCCATGCGACTAGTGGGTGCATGCGGCCAGTGGGTGCATGCGGTCAGTGAGTGCATGCGGCCAGTGTGTCCATGCAGCCAGTGGATGTATGCGGCAAGGAATTCTTGTGTTCATTTTGTGTTTTCTGTTGTTATGTTCTCTCTGTAATTTCTTTTAGTGATTATTGTTGTGTGCTTTCTTATGTCGATACAAGTTTACATTACCAGACTAGTTTATGTACTATTTTATAATCCTCATGACACCGTGGAAATATTTGTGTATGAAAATCTATTGCATTTGGCATCGGGCAATCGAGTGTGAGTATTTTCCAATGTATCGTGAGTCACGGATACGATAACTTGGGAAAAGCTCGTACCCATGATCCGTCAATCTAGGGAAGTTCTCAAGTGTCTACGACTCGAGAACTTGAAATAATTTAGTAATGATTAAATAAGATAACATCTACCTAAATCATTGGGAGGGAAGAATATTGCGCTACCGCTACCCCGATCCCCAAGGTCCCCATGCGGCATTGACAACCCTGCTAGGCAAGGGCTCTATGACTGACCAAGTTTATGCGTGCTGAGGTACTACAAGTTATTGTTATACATTTTTGTATATGCATTCCAGTATATGTTCCAGTTATGTTTCAGTTTCAGTTATGTTGCAAGACCATTTTTCGATAAGTTATGTTTACAAAAATCAGTTTTCACTTACAAAATCTCCTTATGTTTACAAAAATCATTTTTCACTTACAAAATCTTCTTATGTTTACAAAAATCAGTTTTCACTTACAAAATCTTCTTATGTTTACATAAATCAGTTTTTACTTACAAAATCTCCTTATGTTTACAAAAATCAGTTTTTACTTACAAAATCTCCTTATGTTTACATAAATCAGTTTTCACTTACAAAATCTCCTTATGTTTACAAAAATCAGTTCAATTTTTTTATAAACTCTTTTATTTATAAACCAATCTCATTTATAAAAATTCACTTATAACATCAAAAGCCAGTTTATGCTTACATTATGTTGTGTTATGCTATCAATTATCTGCTTTAGTTTTCCATCCATTATTGTTTGTGATGTGTATTATAAGTACTAGACAAGCGTACTCTTAGCCATCCGGGTTAACTACGGTATCAGTGGTAGCGATATTCTTCAAAGCATGTATTTCTTAGTAATTAGGTTTGTGATAACCCTAGTTAGTTAATCATAGCAAGCTGTAGGCATATTTAGCCATGGAATGAATATTTGTCCATTCGTTTAGCTCGCCCCTTTTAATTTATTCTTCGGTGCGTGGTTAGGGTGCTAAGTTCTGCTCGGGTGAATGTCTGCAACCTCGGTCCTTTTTTTGTTTTAAGGGTTATGGTTCTGATCCAGAGTAGTTCCTATGCTCTATTGTTGCTCGTCGCCTTACTTTCATTTCTGCACTTATTATCAGTTCTTCCATTATTATTCTTGAGACGAGTACGTTGTTACCATACAAGTCTCAATCTGCATTTATTTCTTTTATATCTCTTTTGCTTATTGTAAACACCCAGATTTTTCAAATTTTAAAAATAAATTTTCATGATTTTTCTGGAATTTTTAACTAATTAAAATAAATGTTTTCTGGTATTAAATAAATTTTATGATTTTATTAAATATTAAAATATTATAAAAATAATATTTTTGGGTGTAAAATAAATAATTAGATATACTGTAATTTTTCTAAAATTTATTGGAACCAAGAACTATTTTTAAATACCTAAAAACATAAGTTTTAATTAAACCAGAATGAACCGAAACAAACCAACTTGAACCGGATCGGACCAACCCTAAAATAAACCAAACCGTAGCTGGTCGAATTCAGACCCAACCCGCTGACCCGTTAACCAGCAACCCGACCCACTACCCCTCTGCTACAGTAACCTAACCCTATCCCGTAACCCCCGTTGTCGCCCCGACTTCCCGCGGCTGTTCCGCTGCCACTTCGGCTTCCGCCGCGACCGCTCACCGCCAAACGACCGCCTCTCCGCCTCCTTGACCACTCCCCTCCCTGCCAACAGCCTCCACTCCTCCTATAAAACCCACCCCCGCTGCCACAACCACACCACCACCATCAACGCCGTCACCAACAACCTCCGACCACCACCACCCTCCGCATCTCCGGCCGACGAGCCTCCCCTTCGGCGACGCCTCCGCCCGTCTCCCTACAGCATTCGACCCCCTTCGACCAGCACAGCCACGGCATCTGCAGCAGCCGCCGGCCGGCCGTGCCTCGCCGCGACCCTCCCAGTGCACGAACCTTAGTGAGGTACCCGCTTTTCAGCTTGCGTAACTTTCTGTACATAGATCCAATTTTTGTTCTGTCGAATTATACACGTAGACCTCATGACCCTCTCGAAACCCGTATAAATCGTTCGGAGTATCGCGTTCTGTGTAGGTCACAAACTGCGACACAAAAACAGGAAAAACTTCCCAATTTCTGAAAATTCAGAATTTATCCCGAACTCCCCAGTTCACGGCTGTTTTACGACCAACCTGTTAATTAATTCTAAAATTCACTTGAACAATAATTTAGACCATATAACCTAGTTTTAAAACCCTATTTTAGTTTAATTTATTATCCTGTAGTTTGTAATTATTTTGAGGGTGAAAATGACCAAAAATTTGGTTATTTAAAACCCTGAATTTCTCGGAACTGGGTGCACCCTGCTAAACGAGGCGACTTGGTCGTGTGCAAACTTTACCGAAAGGTGCGCACCATCAATACGGACGTGTGAGATTTTGCAGAAGTTGATTTGAATATGCGTGCACACCAGAATCAACGCGTATCCGTCGACAACATCCCGTATCGGCCCTGTTTTAAAACTCGTTGTAACTTCGTGTGTGCTTGTCATTTCGTAACAAAACTTGCGCCATCAGACTCTTAGCGATATACTGGTCCTGTGACCCAAGTTTGGTTCAATTCTGAGAACGTTGACAAAATTCCGTATTGTGGGCCCCATAGCTCCACTTGACGGGCGATTTTGTGATCGGCTCATCGGAATCCAGTTCTGGACATTCCGTTGGATTCGTATCATCGTTCTGGACTTGTAGACACTAAGTTTGATGAATTTGGAGAACTTTATCTCTGGCACATTTTTCGGTGCGAAGTGGGCCACATGTGGACCCCGCTTTGACCAAAAACTGTCAATTTTGTCCCTGTGTCCAAATTGAACTTATGGACAGACAATTCTAGCTATTTCATATCTTCTGAACATGATAGTAGTATTTATTTCAGCAACCGGAGGAGTACTTGAAGTTTCTGCTGATACCGGAGCAACTGTTGGAATCCAAGCACCAGGCAAGTGTACATTGTCAATCTTGCAGTACTTATTTTATATTATTTCCTTGATCTATTTATATGATGAATCTGTTCAACCTAGGACCATGTGACATTTCTTAATGTCCGAATAATATTCGGGTGTCGATGCCGTACACGGAGTCGTGTAACGTCACTAGAGATTGATATCGCGACCCTATATATCTCCGTGCTTGCATTATCAAGTACGTCATACCATAGGACACTTGATACTATTCATGAGACAGAATCTTCTGAGTTATTTATGGTGATTCTGTATAGGATACATGATTCATGACATAGACTTTATACATATGCTTAGCTATCATTATGACTCACTGCATCAGTTAGAGGTCATGATCTTGCATGTCATGAATATGAGACATATGATTACATTGGGTGGAGAGAGTTTTACCATACTAAAGGCTGATTATATATATATATATATATATATATATATATATATATATATATATATATATATATATATATATATTACATTACTGGAGGTGCCTTAGACTCTGACAAGATCTTTGGAATATTTACTGGCCCTTCGAGAAAATGCTGCTCTGGGTTTCCCCGACACAGAGCCTATAGTAGTTTCAGCCTGAGTATGATTAATGCTCTCACTTGCATATCACATAGCTGGTTACATATGCCCTATTGATTTATTTATTAATGCACTGTATTTATTTGGCTTGAGTTATTCTTGTACCTTGCTATGTCCCCTGAGGACCTGGAATCCGGATTATGACCCCAGGTTTAGCCGAGGAGATCTACCCCGAGGTATACGGGACAGGAGCTGACATTGGAGCAGTACCATTACCAGAGAATGAGGTGATCGCCATGGATTTCTCCTGAGTATCTGTTTTATCTATACTCAGTCTTTCTTGTTGTTAGACTCTTTTATTTCTTGTCTATTGACTGTTGTATCAGACTTATTATCGGGTTATTCCCCGAGATATGCTTTATTGAGACTTGATGTTGTTTTATATTCCATATTGATTGTATTATTTCAGTGGATGAGATTAGTAGCATAGACCTTTATTGTTGTTTTACAGCTTAAGCACACCCTGATGGGTCCATTAAATTAGGTTTGTCCATCGGTATGTGCTGCTGGCCATTGCTACGTGTCTAATCTTTCGATTTCTCCTTGATCATGATTCTTTGTTTGTGTCGTGCTTCGAACATGTCTTACAACCGTGTCATCTCTTTTGACCGGTTATCTTTTCTTAATTGCGAGGACGCAATTCTTTTAAGGATGGTATATTGTAAACACCCGAATTTTTCAGAATTTAAAAACAATTTTTCAGGATTTTTTTGGAATTTTTAACTAATTAAAATAAATATTTTCTGGTATTAAATAAATTTTGTGATTTTATTAAATAATAAAATATTATAAAAATAATATTTTTTGGTGTAAAATAAATAATTAGATATAATGTAATTTTCCTGGAATTTATTGGACCCAAGAACTATTTTTAAATACCTAAAAATATAAGTTTTAATTAAACCAGAATGAACCGAAACAAACCAACTTGAATCGAACCGGACCAATCCTAAATAAAGCAAACCATAGCAGGTCTGATTCAGACCCGACCCGCTGAACCGTTAACCCGCAACCCGACCCACTACCCCTTTGCTACAGTAACCTAACCATATCCCGTAACCCCCGCTGCCGCCCCGACTTCCCGCGGCCGTTCCGCTGCCGCTCCAGCTTCCGCCGCGATCGCTCACCGCCCAACGGCCGCCTCTCCGCCTCCTCGATCACTCTCCTCCCCGCCAACGATCGTCACTCCTCCTATAAAACCCACCCCCGCTGCCACAACCACACCACCACCATCACCGCCCTCACCAACATCCTCTAGCCACCACCACCCTTCGCCTGTCCGGCAGACGAGCCTCCCCTCCGGCGACGCCTTCGTCCGTCTCCCTGTAGCAGCCTCCGACCCCCGTCGACCAGCACAGCCACGGCATCTGCAGCAGCGGTCGGTAGGCCGTGCCTCGCCGTGACCCACCCAGTGCACGAACCTCAGTGAGGTACCCGCTTTCCCGCTCGCGTAACTTTCTGTACATAGATTCAATTTTCGTTCTGTCGAATCGTACGCGTAGACCTCGTGACCCTCTCGAAACCCATACAAATCGTTCGGAGTATTGCATTCTGTGTAGGTCGCAAACTGCGATGCAAAAACAGGAAAAACTTCTCAATTTCTGAAAATTCAGAATTTATCCCGAACTCCCCAGTTCACGGCTGTTTTACGACCAACCTGTTAATTAATTCTAAAATTCACTTAAACAGTAATTTAGACCGTATAAAGTAGTTTTAAAACCCTATTTTAGTTTAATTTATTATGATGTAGTTTGTAATTATTTTGCGGGTAAAAATGACCAAAAAGTTGGTTATTTAAAACCCTGAATTTCCCGGAACTGGGTGCGTCCCGCTAAACGAGGTGACTTGGTCATGTGCGAACTTCACCGAAAGGTGCGCACCGTCAATATGGACGTGTGAGATTTTACAGAAGTTAATTTGGATGTACGTGCACACCGGAATCAACGCATATCCGTCGACAACATCCCGTATCGGCCATGTTCTGAAACTCGTTGTAACTTCGTGTGTGCTCGTCGTTTTGCAATGAAAATTGCGCCATCGGACTTGTAGCAATACGCTGGTACTGTGACCCAAATTTGGTTTGATTCTGAGAACCTTGACAAAATCCCGTATCGTGGGCCCCACAGCTCCACTTGACGGACGATTTTGTGATCGGCTCATCAGAATCCAGTTCTGGACATTCTGTTGGGTTCGTATCATCGTTCTGGACTTGTAGACACTAAGTTTGACAAATTTAGAGAACTTTGTCTCTGACACATTTTTCGGTACAAAGTGGGCCACATGTGGACCCCGCTTTGACCAAAACTGTTAATTTTTTCCCTGTGTCCAAATTGAACTTATGGACAGACAATTCTAACTATTTCATATCTTCTGAATATGATGGTAGTGTTTATTTTAGCAACCGAAGGAGTACTTGAAGATTCTGCTGATACCGGAGCAACTGTTGGAATCCAAGCACCAGGCAAGTGTACCTTGCCAATCTTGCAGTACTTATTTTATATTATTTCCTTGATCTATTTATATGATGTATCTATTCAACCTAGGACCGTGTGACATTGCTTAACGTTCGAATAATATTCGGGTGTCGATGCCGCACGCGGAGTCGTGTAACGTCACTAGAGATTGATATCGCGACCCTATATATCTTCATGCTTGCATTATCAAGTACGTCATACCATAGGACACCTGACACTATTCATGAGACAGAATCTTCTGAGTTATTCATGGTGATTCTGTATAGGATACAGGATTCGTGACATAGACTTTATACATATGCTTAGGTATCATTATGACTCACTGTATCAGTTAGAGGTCATGATCTTGCGTGTCATGAACATGAGACGTGTGATTACATTGGGTAGGGAGAGTTTTACCATACTAAAGGATGATTATATATATATATATATATATATATATATATATATTATATTATATTATATTACATTATATTACTGGAGGTGCCTTAGAATCTGACAAGATCTTTGGCACATTTACTGGCCCTTCGAGAAAATGTTGTTATGGGTTTCCCCGACACAGAGCCTATAGTAGTTTCAGCCTGAGTATGATTAATGCTCTCACTTGCATATCACATAGCTGGTTACATATTATGCCATGTTGATTCATTTATTAATGTATTTGCCTTGAGTTATTCTTGTACCTTGATATGTCCCCTAAGGACCTGGAATCCGGATTATGTTCCCAGGTTTAGCCGAGGAGATCTACCCCGAGGTATACGGGACAGGAGCTGACATTGGAGCAGTACCATTACCAGAGAACGAGGTGATCGCCATGAATTTCTCTTGAGTATCTGTTTTATCTATACTCAGTATTTGCTGTTGTTAGACTCTTTTATTTCTTGTCTATTGACAGTTGTATCAGACTTATTATCGGGTTGTTTCCCGAGATATGTTTTATTGAGACTTGATGTTGCTTTATATTCCATATTGATTGTATTATTTCTGTGGATGAGATTAGTAGCATAGACCTTTATTGTTGTTTTACAGCTTAAGTACACCCTGATGGGTCCATTAAATTGGATTTGCCCATCGGTGTGTGCTACTGGCCATTGCCACGTGTCTAGTCCCTCGGTATTTTGGGACTGGGACGTGACATGGTTTTTTGTTGTGATGTGTTTGGTCTATCACCTCGAGCTCCTTTGTGGTACTTGTTGCTTGAGGTTCTGACCCTACTGATTTTGTATGGCCAGATTATCCCAAGGAGACCCAGGATCTACCATACTTCCAGCCAAATGGCTCGCACTCGTAAGACTGCGACCGAAGCTCGCGAGTGAGTTTTCTTCCTCTACCCCTCGTAGTTTTATTCATTTTTATGGGGTTTAGCAAGAGGCAGTGTTAGCCCCTTATTTTGAGATCACTTCTCTGACTACGGTCAACATGATGTATATATTAGACCATAGCTGGTATATTTGATCATGTATAATTATACTCTGCTAGTGTAGCATTTTGTATGCACTAGCTTCATAATCATATATGACATATAATTTGGGATACATCTTTACTTTCATGTATGATATACTCTTGTACTTGTGTTGTCAGATTGAGATAATAGGATCTGTCGGCCTTAGGACTGACTTCATAGCATGCTAAAGTTCACTCATTTATTTTCTAGACAACCTTAACAGATTGCGACTTACTTCGGTATTCTGCAAGGTGCGGTTGGCCATGTCAGTATTCTGGGAATGGAGCATGACAGTTTATCCCAGCCATATACTTGTTCTTCGGTAGGAGGAGCTACCCCATCTCCCATATTTCCATCAGCTGCTACCCCTTTTTCTACTCCATCCACTACCGGCACTACTACACTGGCTACTCCACCTGTTGCTCCTACAGGAGAAAATCTATTTGCAGGCCTTCTTGTGGACAACGGAGTATTTGTTCACCATCCAGGATTTGCAGACCCCCCCCCACTCTACCAGAGCGGCCAGCCAATATCTGTCGTCCCGAGCTATGGGCCGATGGAGCGACGTAAGCATTTATTTGTCAATTCACACATTTATTTTGTATTTTTTATTCTAATTGTATATTGTCTACTTATTTCAGATTCTTCCCGATCAAGGCTGGGAATGATCTGGGGGAGATCATATGGGGCTACTTTGATGGCCCTTATATCAACTTCAGTGGCATCCCGCTCGATCGACGATTCACTTTGCTGGAGAAGCTCGAGGTATGTATATAAATTTTATTTATAATAATATATATTTTTTATTAAAATAATAAAAAATATTTTTTTAATTTGTAGAGGTTGTACTGGTGGCCAGATCATAGAGATAGTGATATTCGGAAGTGCTACAAGACCGTCGCCAGCAAGAGGTTGAGAGATATGATCAATGACCAGAAGGCGCTGGCGTCACTTGGACCGGATCACCGCAAGGAGTGGCTGAAGGTGGAGTACTGGGAGGATATGAATAAGAAGATGGATACCCCAGCCTACAAGGCCAAGTGCGAGAAGGCGAAGGCTTCCCATGCTAAGGGTGGTCTCCATACTGGTGGATCCATTCTGACCGTCGAGCATTTTCGACGGATGGGTTAATATTAAAAAAATTTAGTATATCAGTTTTTTTGTAATTCTAATTTTTTTGCTGATTTATTATTTGCTTAATTTTTACAGTGCGGCGATGCCGCCAAAGCCGGGGAAGACCCCAAGACCATCGACTTTCCCGCAATCTTTCAACGGACACATAAAAGAAAGAAATATGGGAAGCTCGTAGATGAGCGGGCTACCAAAGCATATGTAAGTTATCTTTATAAAATTTTGTCAATTTAATTATATTATTTTTATAATTTAATTAGATTCTAGGTTTCTAGGTCAAAACAGTTAAACTAGGTCAACTCTAGGTCATTCAATTTCAAAAATACTAAGAAACAATACTGTTAATACTTAAAATTATGCACCTTTGTTAATATCCTATTTTAAAAAACAACACTGTAAATACTTAAAATTATAATTTTATTCAATTTACTTCAAACCTCATAGGAATGGTCTGATACCGATTCTGATTCCGATACTTTGAACCTTGGTTAAAATCCTATTTTAAGATATCATAGAAATCAAATATAGCAAATATAACTCAATTATATACATGTACTATGATATCTAGTATCTAATATGATACTCTAACCAAAATCAAATATAGTACATGTAACTCTAAAATTCTTAACTCTAAACCTATTTATATAAATAAATATAGGAGACGTATGAGACGTTAGAGGGGGGCGCTGAGAGCAGTACGCCAACTGAGAGAAACGATGGGTACAAGTTGTCTGGAGAGGGAAAGGCGGCAGCGTGTACGGTACCGAATCGTTAGCATCGATGCCGTCGGTTCTTTCCAGAGTTCCTCCGACGGCTACTCCAGCTCCATCAGTGCCCGGCTCCGGTGTTCCTTCTGGTGCAATGTCTCTGGAGCAGCTCACTACGACTGTACATGAGCTACATGGGCTGGTCCGATAGTTGATAGACACTCGTGATACTGCAGCACCTGCTCGTCCGACGGCTACTATGACGGCTCCTCCGACGGCTACTACGTTGGGTCCTCCACCTACTCCGACGGCTTCAGCTCCTCCGACAGCATCGATGGGTCCTCCAGCTCTTTCGACGGCTCTTGCCACTGCTCCATCTATCGTTGCTCATGATGATCTACAGGATATCATCTCTATGGTTGTGGCGCAGTACATGGCTAGCGGACAGCCGCCGCCGCCTCCACCGTCGACTTGATTGATTTTTTTAGTTTGTGGAATTTTTTTAGTTGGTTGTATTTATTTGACTTGATTGTATTTATTTGACTTTGTGGGATTGTATAACAGTTATTTGTACATGTTTGGATTACTCTATTTTATTATTTCAACGTATATATAACATTTGTACATGTTTGTGTAGGTTTTATTAGTTTGTGTGAAATTTGCTTGTGTGAAATTTATTTGTATGGAAATTGTTGAATGTATAACAGGTATATGCTCAGCAAAAATTGATTTCTGGGAAAAATTTTACCTTTAGCAACGGACGGGTGACGTAATAGCGACGAAAAATCTGAAAATTCTCATGTCAGCGACGGATTTTCGACGGAAAATCTAAAAATTCTCAGGTCAGCGACTACCCAACATCGAAAAATTTCATCGCTAAAACGTCTGATACACACAAATGTGCCAAACATGTATCAGAATTTGTCGCTATAATCCGTCGCTAATCCGTCACGGAGAGTGACGGATTAGCGACGGATTAGCGACGAACACTGTGAGCCTTGAATGTGCCAAACCTTCTGAAAAATTTAACAAATTTAGGCTCACATAATCAGTCGCTTATCCGTCGGTAAGTAGTCAGAAAGTTTAGCGACGTAATTAGTACGTCGTTGATCCGTCGATGGTTTTATGTCGCCCAGTCCGTCGTTAATCCGTCGATTGAGCGACGGACTAGCGAAAGAATTTCCGTAGCGACGTTAGTTATTCTGACAAAATATTTTCGTCGCTAAAATCAAATAGTGACGAAAAAATACATTTTAGCGACGGATAATTTCGTCGCTAAAACAGTGTATTTTAGTAGTGTGATAGCATAGTCTACATTCTCAAAAGATCGCATTATAAAGTATGTACTACTCGTTGCATAGCTATAGATGAATAAATTCTAGCTACAACTGAAACATGAAATAGGTACATTCATAGTGAATAAGAATGCAACAGTACGGTCATTTTCATGAGTTCGTGTGACATGCATCAAGTATTCAAGCCTACTTCTTTTTATCTTGACTATTTTTATTATTATGGTATCGTTGATCGGAAAGCAACAAAAGAGTCATTTTGTTAAGTGTGAAGACTTGGAAAGAGGCCAACCAGAGTTAATCCATTCATAAGTTGGTGAAAAGAGGGAGAGGAAGGGAGTTCTTCAGTGTCCCGTTTGAGCGTCGCATACTCGTCCACCTACATTGGCACAAACAGGCGATCAATACCTCATCTTCACTATCTCCCAGAATTTGATACGAATGCAAAGTTTAAAGAAAGTAAGCAATAGAATCCATCTAAAATGTTCAAGAAATGTGTTCATGAAAACCAATTCGAAAGTAGCAAAGCGGCATCAAAAACGGCAATAAAATTCAAGCAGCGGAAAGGTCCCTCACGACTCTTCCGCTGATTCCTTCCTCGAGACGCAATCCACTGAATATGGAACTTAATTTTGAAGAAACCAATCCATAACGAGAAAATAATATTGATTCAATATGTCCCGGTCAACCGATACCGACAGTTTTTCTTAGCCGAGCTCTTCGTACGGGGAGCGAGGCTCTACAATATTGGCTATGTGATTATACATATTCCCGTCCATGAACTGCCTGATATATCCATATGCATGTATTTTCTCAAAATTGTAGTCACCGAATTTCTCATTGGGCTTCTCGGAAGCAAATACCAGAAGATGCACATTATTGACGAACATCAAATCTTCCATCTTGCTCCGCTAATTGTGATAATTGAAAACGTTTAGGTTTATTATTCGTACTGGATTAGTATCTATCTCTTTTACTTGGTTTGACTGTCAACTCCTGACACATGGTAACCACTGCTCTGATACCACTCTGTTGGGAACGAAATACGAAAATTGTTCCCTCAAACCGAGAGAATTTGGTAAGGACTAAAGAAAACACACAAACCAAATACGCCAAAATTTCACCCAAGCGCACAACGCAAATACAACGATATTTACATGGGAAACTCCGACAGAAAAAAAAATTACGGGACGATCGAAGTCCAACCCAAAAAATCATCTATTAACTGATTAAAGGAAAGTACATCGACTCCTTTAGAAACTCCTCCATCGATCCACATGGATCATCGTAATACTCCAACTAGATGGAAATAGATTACAACGAGTATAAAAGGATTACCGAAGATGAGAAGAGTTGGTAAGGATCGAAGAAAACACACAAACCAAATATGCCAAAATTCCACCCATGAGCACAACGCAAATACAACGATATTTACATGGAAAACTCCGACGAAAAAAAAAAATCTACGGAACGATCGGAGTCCAACCCGAAGAATCCTCCATTAACCGATTAAAGGAAAGTACACCGACTCCTTTACAAACTACTCCATCAAGAAAAAATGAATAACTCCTCGAAAACAATCTCTCTTCAAATCAACCCCGAAACTACATATCTCTTTTCCTCTCCTGAGAAAATTGTAATCTTGAGAAACTCTCTCCTTGGACTATGATCACCTTGGATTAGGATTAGAAAAGTCCTATTCAAAGTTCACCAATCCTGAAAAAAAATCTGGACTGTCAATCACGATCCAACGTTGTTAATAAAACACCTAAATTCAATATTCAGCCCCAACATCGGTATACCGGTAGCAGTATACCGACGGTATACCAAAAAAAGCCACTACGAATCAGAACAATTTTGGAAAAACTGGTGTATCATCAGTGTACCGGCAGGACACCTATATCGCTGCCGCTAATACATGTTTTCCAATTTTCTGATACGTGCTCAAATCGAGCCTCCTTCGTCGCCTTCGACTTCCCAAACTTTTTTTTACACACAAATGACGCTCGTTGCACTCGGAGATGTTCTCCAAATAGGTTGAAAATTTCACCAACACCAACAAATTGGTTGGCTCATTTGGTTGAAGTTGGGAATTTTACTCAAGAGGACACTCATTGAAACCTTACTAGCCACATTAGGGCAGTCAGCAAGTTGCAAATATGAAAATAATCAGGAGTAGGTCTTGTTGATTATAATACAATTACAATTCGGTTCTGAACTTGCAAATAAAGATAGTTTTAGGGTGTTTATTAAAAATTACCAATTTTTTACACACTGTCGGTGTTGAAAACTGACTGAATCGTGTCAGTAAATATTTACTATACTAGTCCCTACCGACACCTACCGAAGTGGGACACCTAGTTTCCTGTTATACGGTCTGGTTTTGAAAATTAATTAAATCAATTAATTAATTAATTAATTAATATGATCCTTAATTAGGAATAACTTTAATATTTTAATTAAAATAGAGTATTAACTATAATATTTATAATTAATATAGAGTAATACTAATTATTTATTATTATGTATATTATTGAAGGAGTGAGTAGCCAATATTGTCAATAAGATCAGAATAACGGTCTTGTATATCCAATATATTGTTGGATTAAATGAGAAACAAATGAACGAATGACAACGCAATATTATTTTTTAGGTTAATTTCAACTTGATAATCTCAATTATTCAAAAAAATTAATTTGATACCCTAAAGTTTACAATAATGCTAAGTTTACTATAAATGCTTACAACCTTCTTACAACTCTCTCACCCATGTTACGTGGGGCACCCCCGGTCCCACCTCTTCCCCAATGAACGACCGTCACGTGACGTTCCGACCATGTGGCGGCCACCCGGACAGACACCGGGTCCCACATTTTCCTCCTCCTCCAATGGACGGTCATCATGTGGCCGCCACGTGGCGGTTGTAAGAGGATTGTAGACATTTGATTGTAGTCATAGGAGTCCTAAAGTTTAATATCATACTAATAATTACATTCAACTATTGAATATTTTTACAACGATACCCTCTTTTAGTCAGAGACTAATTTTTTTTGTTTCAACAAAAATAAACAATTTTTTTTTTTTTACTAAATTACCTCCCATCTCCCTCGGAGTATTTGAAGTGACGACGAATGAGAAGAATATTTTTGTCATTTCAGATTTTTTCTTAACACTGTTAGGATATTACGTTGTACAATTATAGTTGAGATATTAAGCTGTCTAATAATAAAGTTTATGATATCACGTTGAGAAATTTGAAGTCCATGAGGCTGTAGCCTGTTGGGAACGTGGGGGCTCCCGACACGGAAGGCGCGGTTGGAACCCCCCTTTGGCATTGGCTGTCAAAGTTCAATTAAGAAAGACACACAAACACAAAAAATAGTTGAGAAACTTGAATAAATGATGGTATCAAGTTTTATATATATATATATATATATATATATATATATATATATATAAAGAAAAGAGGAATCTAATACCATATGCCAGGCCGGCCCTTGAGCCTATAATTTGGATATTATTTCTTTTCTTTCAATTTATAAGAGGAGTTTTTTTTTTTTTTTTATCTTTTTTATACTCAAATTCAACACAACAAGCACACTGAATAGTTAAGAATATTTATTTGCTAATTAAAAAATAAATAAATATTTAGTTGTTAATTAAAAAAATAAATATTTAGTTGTTAATTAAAATAAATAAATATTTAGTTGCAACAACATATTATTTCAAAATATTTTGTTGCAAATAATCCAAACTTGTAAGTCCAAGAAAAATTCTTGTCCAATTAGACATAGACTAACCATGTACCATTTTCGGATCAATTTTGTTATTCATCATCCTAAAAGTTTGGATGATGACATCTCATTATATGATATCTAACATGGCGGCTGACATAAAAAAAATTTAACCAAAAAAATTATCCTCCAATTTATTTTTAATACTAATATTAATTTTAGTTATATTTTTAATGTTAAAATTTGTCATATCAGCTACTACATAGTGAAAAATGATATCACTAAATTTTTTTGGATAATGAAAAGCACTTTTGTTATCCGATAATGACCCAACATAGGTCGTGTATATGCATCAAGTGTACAACTTAACACTATTACTCTAATTCTAAATAGGTTAATCTTGGAGTTCTTTCACGATTGCCCCATGAAATAATATTCCAAGGCTTAGATACTAGAGTAAGCAACCCTACCTAAGAGCGGAGCCAGAAATTCGAATTGGGATGGACTGAGTTAGGCTGGAGTGAGCTGGAATAATGATTCTCATATATAAAAACAAAAAATAAAAATAAAAATAAAAAGTTGGGATGGGCCGGAGCCCACCCAGCCCTTAAGTGGTTTCCCCTTTCGGACCTGGCCTATGTTAGTTTTCAAATAAACCATTTTAGTTTTCCAACATATTTTTTTCAAGAGAAAGGTAATGGGTCCCACTAAGCTGTTCCCCAACCCCGCCATTATTTCAAACAATATTCCTCCCAATTCGTACCTACATTTGATAAAAAAATTTGTTTTGATATCAAGATATTTAATGGGTCGTCCGTCTGAAGTTCGTTTTGATCGGATTTGGGTCGATCCGGGTCCGACCCGTTACCAAAAGTGGGTCGGATCGGTCCGGTCGAATTGGCATCCGATCCAGTCCGGACCTGTGACTCGGTCCGCTGTGGGCCGGGCCGAATCGGTCTTGGTCTGGACAGAATCACGGTCGGGTCGGACCAGCCCAAATTTTTTATATTTTTTTATATATATATTTTGGGTAAACGAGATATGAGCCATATTGCAAATTTTCTTAAATGAGCCATGTACATGTGAAGCACATGTGGACCAATAGGAATGGATTCGTACATCTCATGTCCACCCATGTGCACTAGTACACTCTATTCCTATTGGTCCACATGTGCATGATTCATTTAAAAAAATTAGCACTATAGCTCATATCCCGTTTATCCATATAATTTTTATATATAATATAATCTATATGATATATCATATATAACTTATATAAGTTAATAAATTCTATTTAAAATTTATAGATTTTTTGTTACTATGTTATTTTTGTATAATTTGAAATTTATAAATTATTATTTGTTAGAAAGTTTTTTTTTTAATTTATGTAAAAATTTATAAAAACATTAAGTAAGAAAATTTTATTTGATTTCTTTATATAAATATTTATATAACTTTAAGTATAAATTAAAATCTAAATATTTATAAGTTGAAATTTATTTTTGAATTTTTTTTGAATAACTTATAAAAAATGTCTAAAATTTTTCTTTTAATTTAACTTTATATATATATATATATATATATATATATATATATATATGAACCGGATCAGATTCGGATCGATTCGAGCTGGGTCGACATAATTAGATCCGGCCCCAACAAAGACAAGACCGAACCGGACCGGACTTGCGGGACAAAATCTGGGTCAATCCGAACCGGATCGACAGAATTGAACCCAATCCGAACAAAGATGAGATCGGGCCAGGTCGGATCAGACTTTCGGATCGGATCCTCCGACCCAATCCAAATCAGTGGGAGAGAGTGGGCCGGAACAGACCGATCCGTTGACCTAGTCCGGACCGGATTCCGGACTGTCCGTATTTTTACACTCCTTTAAGTTTAGTTATCTTGATTTTCTTAAGACATTATCTGCAATGTTAAGAAAGTACATTACCCAGTCCTTGACATGCTGCTTCTTTTTTTCCGGAATTCTAGTGTTAATTTTTCCTTAAATAAGCAACCTTTTGTCTTTTTTATCGGTTGATTAGTTCTTCTTCTTTTTCTGAAGCATCGAAATGTCCAGCTCATGGTGTAGTCATCATCCAATAATGCCAATTAATTCATACCAAATCAAATTAATTAAGCAAAGAGTGGACCAAGTTTCAATTCCAATCGGAGATACAAGAGTAATACTGAGAGTAATATTGGAGAAAATAATTTGTCTTATCGACAAATATCAACACTATTATAAACTAAAGATTTATATAGCATTTCTCATAATAAAATATGAAAAATATTAAGGGCAGCCAATGCCGGATTTAAAATTTTGAGACATTGGACGAATTCTAAAAATGATATCCTCAAAGCATAATATTCATATAATATTACTACTTTTTTATCGACGGAATGTAGTGGAAGAGTTGTCAGATATGTGGAAATTTTGAATTTTTATTTATCAAGTACATTCTTAAAAATTATGAGACATAAAACTAGAACTAGTGTTATAAATTGGTTTTACTAATTTTATTTATTCCCATCTAAACTATTTTCTGTGAAATTACTTGATATTTCAACAATTATTTATAAAAAATAAATAAATTATAAACCTCTCATAATGGAAAGGGACCGATTCAAATAAGTCTTTTAGGAACAAAATTCACTCGTTGTCGTCGACCCCGGCCACTAAATCGACTTAGAATGATTAACTATAGGAATTAGACAAGAACATGTTTTCCCAATAAATTATAAGTCAACCAAAAATAAGACAATCAAGCACAATTTACATCAGGGGCGGAGCTACCCCTGGGCACAGGGGGGCTGTATGTCACGGACTTAGTGATTTTTTCTTCACTTCGATCCGTGCAGCACACGAACTTCCTCCTCGAAAACTCGTGCAAGCCTTCCCGACCACGAACTTAGCTAGCTCGCTAAGAAAAATAGAGAAAAGTGGAACAAAATGGAAACTTGAAGACTTCTTTATTGATATTGGAAAAGCTTACAAGTTTTCAGTTGTGAGAAGCAAATGAGTCCCCCCCTATTTATATTGCCTCAAGGGCTTACATGAGCCTTCTGTAATGAGAATATTCTAAGGATTATTCTCGAAAATATGCTAGAAATTATTTTATATCTTAAGAATATTTCTTACATCATTATTATTGCCAAATAACTAAAAATGAAGCATTTAGAATGGAAAGTGTATTATGCCATGTGCTGAATTATATTCCTCCATGTGCAAAATTCTGGAAGCTTCCTGGATCTTGGTGGGGCCACAAAATATGGTGCATGACATTCTCTCCCACCTAATGTGTTGATGTCCCCGTCACACACGTCCGCTGGGGAACGCTTGGATCTAGTCCTCGAACTGATACAACATGTCAGCGTGTTCCAAGCTAGATTTGCAGGAGGACATTCCTTTCCACTTGATGAGATACTCCACATATGAAGAAACACCTCGTCGACAAATGGTCCTCGAGTCAAGCACGACGTCAACTTCTTTGTCAAACGACGTAATCATGGTCGCCGTGGGCCGCTTCGAAACTCCTCGTTGAGGGTTCTCCAAGTCTGCATGATAAGGCTTGAGGCAGCTTGCATGGAAGACATGGTGGATCTTCAGCTTGACGGGGAGCTCGAGCTTATAGGCAACTTTGCCTACCTTTTTAAGGACGGGGAAGAGGCCTTCATACTTGCGAATCAGTCCCTTGTGCACCTTGCGGAACACCTTTGTCACACCCGAGAACCAGAATACTGGAGAGCATGAACGAACAAAGCCAGCTACGTACACCAGAGTACTCTATATCCCAAGATACGGTCACGACTGTCTAGACATGTGAGGGTTTACTCTACAATCCAACGGACATTCCTGGGTCAAGAATCCTAGTTGTCTCAATCTCAAGCAAGCAACAAGTCACAAGAAGTATAATCACCAACATATAATTGTAAGACGTCTCAAACTATACATACATAGATGTTCATGAAGCTAATTACCAAAATGAAGAACTAGCATAGTGCAATATTACATGATCAGCTCTAGCTATTGTCCAGAATAAGCTTTACATGTAGGCCCGCAGGCTAGAATGTCAAATACCAAAACACAAGCTAATCACGTGCTCGGTGGCTAAACGCCTCAAAAATATAAGTATAAGATCAGGTGGATGATGTAAAAGAAATCCACTCAAGTCCTCGGGTGTTCCTTGTGTTCACCATCTGGAGTCAGAATGTACGGGAGATCCTATGATGTTGCTCCAAAATCTGGCCATACAAAACCAGTAGGGTCAGACCCCAAAACAACAAAGTACCGCAAGGGAGCCAACTTAAGAAACTAAAACCAGCATGCAAACATTCAATGGCATAAGAAAATATAAATAAGAGCAATATGTGAATAAGCAGTTAAGCTGTTCTGGAATAGGTAACGAGTATGGTTCAGGATTAGTAGCTTAGTGATTCAAGACAAGACAAGACTAGAAAATATGCAATCACAGCCAAACATGATTTACGGCTTACTACCATTAACTAACTAGGGTTATCATAATCTTGGTTACTAACAAATACAGTTGAGATTCCATACAGCCATATGCCTTGCAGACTATCCGGGTTAACCAGACGTAAGAGTACATAACATAGATTAATTAAATATATAGTATTTTTCTGGTATATTGTAACACCCGACGGTGTGCTGAAAGTGTGTCCCTCTCAACGGAGAGCTCCAAATCCATCATGTGTCGCTGGGATATTGCATGTAGCCAGAAAATTTCTCTAGATGCTTCTAGATAATTATTCTAGTTATTAACCGTCAAAATATGTGTTGTTAATCCACCTGTCCCCTACATGCTTCCAATATAATATTAAGTAGAAAATAAAATTTATGGTTTTATTTAATTAATTTAATATTCATTAATATTTAGTAAATACCTTTTGAACTAAATATGAATTTGGTTGTAAATTATTTATTTGATGAAATATAAATTTTCTAGAAATTTTCCTAAGTGCCTAACTATTTTTGAGAATTTTCTATATATAATTATGTATAAATAAAACAAAAGAAAAAAAAAGAAAAAAAAAATAAAATCCATTAACCCAAACCCATTAACCCGAAACCCAAATCCTAACTAATCTACCCAGACCCTCACCCGCAATTCCTCCCCACATCTCTCTCCCTGTATATATATATATATATATATATATATATATATATAAACCACACCACCTCCACCATCACCCACGCCTCCACCCAGGCGACCACCCTGACCCCTCGCCGACCGCTATCGAACGCCGAACCACCGCCGCAGCGTCGCCGCACCTAGCAGCAGCCGCCGCCGCCGCCGCAGATCCACCCCCGTGCGCACAGCAGTAGGAAGGTGCGCCCCCTCTTCGCACGGAGTTTTTGCCCTCCTCGCTCGTCTGCTTCGCGTTCCATCTTCGCTGGTATGTTTAAAACCTAACCCTCTAGGATTTCCTTCAAGTGGAACGAATTTAGGCACCCGGGTTTGATCAAAAAATCGACCGAATGTTGGCCGAAAAACTGTTCAAAAACAGTTCAGAAATTCAGTCCAAGTATCCATATTCATGTCCATTTTTTTACCAACTCATTAATTATTTTTAAAATATAATTAAAATGACTTCTTCAGAATATAACCAAGATTTTTACTGTTCTTTTAGTTTTTATTAGTTTGCTTTAATGATTAAATTATCCAGATTCCAAACCGACCAAAAAAAACTTGTTTCTGAAATACCAAAAATCTTCGATACGGGGTGCGTCCCGCTAAAAAAGGCTACGTCGTCCCATGCGGACTACACCGAAAGGTGCATAACGTGAACGCAGATGTGTGGACTTTTGCGAAACTTGATTTGGACGTGTGTGCACGCCGGAATCAACGCGTATCAGCCAAAAAATACCGTATTGGCCTATTTCGATACCTCGCCATAACTTCGTGTGTACTCGTCAATTCGTAACAAAACTTATGCCATTGGATTCTCAGCGTTACGCTGGTCCTGTAACCCAAGTTTAGTTCGAATCAGAGAACGCTGACGAAATACCATTTTGTGGGCCCTACGGTACCACATGACGGGCGATTTCATAATCGGCTCATCGAAATTCAATTCTGGATGTTCCGTTGGATTTGTATAGTTGTTCTGTACTCGTAGACACTAAGTTTGACAAATTTGAAAAACTTTGTCTTCGGTACATTTTTTGGTGCGAAGTGGGCCACATGTGGACCCCACTTTGACACAAAATTGACAATTTTGTCCTTTGTTCAAATTGGACTTATGGGTAGTCAATCCTAGCTATTTCTAGTATTCTGAGAACATTGGTGATATTTGTTTCAGCATCCGGAGGTGTACGTACAGATTTTACTTTTCCAGGAGCAGTTGACGGAGTTCAGAACCCAGACAAGTGTACCTTGTCAAACTTGCAATAGATCATATTATATTATCTGCTTGTGTTTCTTTATATATATATATATATATATATATATATATATATATATATATATATATATATATATATATATATATATATATATATATTCTTGTGATGTGCCTGCTCAACCTAGGACCGTGAGACGTTGCGTAGCGTCCGAACAAGATTCGGGTGTCGATGCCGTACGCGGAGTCGTGTAAAGTCACTTAGAGAGTTGATTCCACGATCCTACTTTTACGTGCTTGCTTTACCAAGTACACCATACCGAAGGACACTTGACACTATTTCATGTGACAGAATCTTTTTTGTGTTATTCATGATAATTCTGTATAGGCTTACAAGATTCGTGATATGAGACTTACATATTGTCATGACCCGATTCTGTATAATCGTTGGGGCGTCCCCCGAATCGTGATGCCGTGCGGGCCTGGGGTTGCGCCCGCACAAGGCTAAAGTATTTTGCATAACGAGCACATATTCAGAGTACGCAGATAAATTCAAACACAAGTTGAAGATGGAAAAGTTCTCTTTATTGATAATGAATATCTATTACAAACTCTTGAACGAGTCAGCTAATATGCCGCACGGGCTTACAAAAGTGTTGAATCAAAATGAGATAGCAGTCCTGTATATTACATCCCTTTACTAAACTTTAAAATGTATAGACCTCCAGGCTGAAGGACAGCTTTGCCACGGAGCTGCATTTGTGTATGAAGAGTTGCAAGCGCCTGCTTCTAAATGCTTCAAGGACGGCGCGATCAGGATGCGCCAACAGCTGGACTGAATCGGGAAGACGACTTCAGCTCCTCGCTCGGTTCGCCTTGGTGCGGAGAACCTGTTTCAACGAGGGTCAGCATGTCAAAATATATTGGTGAAGGCGTGTCACGCCCCAGTCCCAAAATACCGAGGGACCGGACGCGTGATAATGGCCAGCAGTACGCACCGATGGACAACCCAATTCAATGGATCCATCAGGGCATACTTAAGCTGTGATATAACAATAACTAGATCCAGTGGTACCAGTCACAGTCTATACTAATCTCATCCACAACAGATAATCACAGATCAAATGACAGAAATAAAGTAAATAAATAACTGACAAATCTCAATAAAATGTCTCGGAGAACAATCCGAGTACAAGTCTGCTACATCAATGAAATAGACTGGAAAGTAAATAACTAGAAACTGAAAATAATGAGTATCTCAAGCCAATACTCAAGAGAAGTCCTCTGGTACGATCTCGTCCTCAGATCCTGGTTCTGCTCCAATGTAGGCACCTGCTCCTGCTAATGCCAATGCTTCGGTTCCGTAAACCTCGGGGTAGATCTCGTCTGCAATATCTGGGGACATAATCCGGATCCAGGTCCTCAGGGGACAGCAAGGTACAGAAAATACAAGCCAAAATAAATGCAGTACAGCAATAAATAAACAATAGGGTGAATAAATAACCAGCTAAGTGATATACAAATGAGAACATTATTCCATACTCGGGCTGAGACTACTACAGGATCAGTGTCGGAGAAACCCATAGCAGTATTTTCTCGAAGGGCCAGAACTGGTGCCATAGCTCTGTGTCAGAGACTAAGACACATCCAGATGTCAATATATAATATAATCAGCCTTTCATATGGTAATACTCTCCCCACCCAATGAAATCTCACGTCTCATGTCCATGACACGCAGGATCAAGACTAATGCAACAAGTCATACTATATCTAAGAATATAATGTCCAAGTCCTGTATCCTATACAGAATCCCCACGAATATCTCGGGAAAAATCCTGTCTCATGAATAGTGTCAAGTGTCCTGAGTCAAGCGTACTTGGTAAGACAAGTACGAGAATATATAGTGTCACGAATGTCCATCTCTAGATGACCGTACCCAACACCGCGTGCGGTGTTGGCACCCGACTATAATCGGACGCTAAGTATGTCACACGGTCCTAGGTTAAGCATGCACAACAATGTAAAAGAATCAAAGAGAATATGTAGCAAGACTGCAAAGTTTGGCAAGGTACACTTGCCTGTGGTCCTGGCTCCAACTGTAGCTCTGGTCTCCGTGTGATCTGCAGGTACTACTCCGGTTGCTGAAATAAACATCACCATTAGATTCAAAAAATATCAAATAGCTAGAAACGCCTGTCCTTACGTCCAATTTGGACACAAGGGCAAAAATGACATTTCCGGGCCAAAGCGGGGTCCACATGTGGGCCACTTTGCACCGAAAAATATGTCAGAGTCAAAGGTCTCCAAATTCACCAAACTTAGTGTCAATAGGTCAGAAACGCTGATACGAACCCAACGGAACTTCCAGAATTGAATTCCAATGAGCCGATCACAAAATCGTCCGTCAAGTGGAGCCTGTGGGGCCCACGATACGCGATTTTGTCAATGTTCTCAGAATCGAACCAAACTTGGGTCACAGGACCAGCGTATTGCTACGAGTCCGATGGCGTAAGTTTTGTCTCGATCCGACGTGTGTACACGAAGTTACAGCGTGTTCCAGAATCGACGGATACGGGACGGTGTCGGCGGATACGCGTTGATTCCGGGGTGCACGCACCTCCGAATCGACTTCTGCGAAATCCCACACGACCGTATCAACGTCGCGCACAGTTCGGTAAAGACCGCGTGCGACCAAGTCGTCCCGTTTGGCGGGGCGTAGCCAGTTCCGGGGTGAAACGGGATATTAATTTTCCTGTTTTTGGATCGCGGTTTGCGATCACCACAGGACGCGATGCCCCGAGCGGGTTGCACGGGCACCGAGGGGGTCATACAGGCTACGCAACGCAACTGACGGAATTGAAAATGGGGTTACGAGCAGAAAGTTACGAGTACTTGAACAGGGCTCCGCGAAGACCGTTTCTCACGTGTCCGAGTCGTGTCCGTGTCCTGTGCTGCGTTTTAGGTTCTAGGGTTAGGGTTAGGGTTTCTGTCACAGGCGCCGGGGCTTGCCGGAGTAGGGCGGAGACGTCGGGTTTGTGGGTTCTGTCGATCGGGGAGTTCACGGTGGAGGATCAGCGTCGGCTCAGGCGGGGCTGAGCGGCTGGAGCGGGGAGTTAGGTCGGGGAAGATGAGGGAGCGGCGGCGGAGAGGTGAGGTCGTCGGCTGGGCTGTGGGAAGAGGAGATGAGGGCAGCGGAGGCGCAAGGCGGCGGAGGGGTTCGTCGCGGGGAAGGAGATCAGGGAGAGAGGAGGGGTGGTGACGTGCTGGTGGTTCAGGCCGACGGAGGTGAAGTCGGTCGGGGTGGTGACGCCGAGGGAGTGCGGTGCCGGTGGTCGGCTAGGGTTTAGGCCGAGGGAATTGGGGGAGAACGGAGGGGCGATCGTGCTGCAACGGAGAGGGTGACAGGGGTAAGGCGAGGCCAAGCGGGGAGGATCGAGGAGATGACTGGGGACGGTGCTGCACAGGAGGGAAGGCGGGGTACTCCGGCGAGGCGACTGTCGGGGAAGAGGGGTGTGCGGGCGGCGGAGGCTGCAGGCTGGGAGGATGAGCGAGAACGAGGCAGCGGGCTAAGGCGGAGAGGAGGGTGGAACTCGTCGGAGGAGTCGTGCGGTGGCGGGGGTGGCTGGGCACGGGGAGGGGTGAGCCGGCGGAGGTCGAGAAGGCGGCGGCGTGGAAGTCGAGGCGACTTTATAGGCTGCGCCGCCGTGGAGTCGAGGCTGGGTTGGGATTAGGGTTTCTGAGTGGGTTAATGGGTTTCGGGTCGGGTTCGATTCAGATCCGACCCGACCCGACCCACTAAGAAATCGGTTTGGTTCGGGTCAATCAATGGTTTGGTTCACAGCGGTTTGGTTTATTTGGAATAAACCCGGTTTATTTCTAGGTTTAAATTGGTTTATTTTATAAATAGTTTTTAGGGCTTTAAACGGGTTTTCGGAGTCCAATAAATTCACCGAAAATTACCCTATGCTCGGTTTTCCATTTTACACCATAAAATATTATTTTCATAATATTTTAATATTAATTAATAGCAATTAAAAATCATTTAATTAGAAAATACCTTGGTTTTAATGACAGAAAAATACCGAAAAATTCCAGAAAAATTCTTGAAAAATCAGGGGGCTTACAATCTACCCCCCTTAAGAGGATTGCGTCCTCGCAATCAAAAGAATAACCGTTCAACAGAGATGACACGGTTGCAAATATTATTCGAAGCACATCATGATCAAGGAGAGTCAAGGTTGAGGGTGTAAGAATAATACAAAGGAAAAACTATTTTCCTAAGCATTAAAGGTTATGCAATCTCCCGCATGAAGGAGATTTACAAGACTAAAGTTCAGAAAAACTAGATTATCACTTAAAACATATTAGGTTATCAATTATAAAAATATTCTAGGTTATTAAGCAATCTCAAAATTACTAGGTGAAGGCCAGGGTCACGAACCAGCATGCAAAAACTAAAACAATACAAGAAACAGAAACTATATAAAAAACTTACGCGCATTAGCTACTCCATGAATTTGCGCATCCTCCAAAGTCATCACATAAGCTTGTCCGCGTCCTTGAGGGGGTGCCCTCTGCTGTTGCTGGGCCTGCTGGAAGGGTGCTGGTCGAGGTGCCAAGGGTGGCCTTGGTTGATATCCTCCTGGTGCTGGTAGAGCTTGTTGGTTTGCCCTTGGTGCTCCTTCTCTACGCTCAGGGCAGTCCCTTACTGCATGTTGTCTGGATCCGCAACCTAAGCATAGTCCTAACCTGCGTCTGCATTCCCTGGCGAGATGGCCTGCTTTGCCACAGTAGTGACAAGTAGAGAGGACTATTACTTGTGGTGTAGATGCGTTCTGCTGTTGCTGTAGGTGAGGTCTCTTTGCAGATTCTTCTTGTGGTGCTCTGGCTGGTGCTGATGTGGAAGGCCGCTTCAGACTGGTCTCTCTCCTGGTGACGCGCTCCAGGCGTCGGGCTGCAACAAGGACGTCAGAGTAAGATGTGGGCGCAATGGATCCAATTAATTTCTGTAGCTCGAAGTTTAGTCCATCGAAGAACTTCTCGGCCTTCTCTTCTTCTGTCGGAATCAAGGTAGGGGCGAAGCGACTCAGACGAATAAATTCCACGTTGTACTCTTCCACTGTCATATTGCCTTGGATAAGGCGGTTGAACTTGTCTCTGAGTTCTGATCGAGCGGTAGCTGGAATGTACATCTCTTGAAAGAGTCTGGAGAACTCCTCCCAAGTGACTCGGTCTGGTCCGAGCCGTGTCTCCTCAGATAGCCACCAGTGATGTGCATTGTCCGTCAATTACATTCTGACGGCAGTCATCCAACGTTCCTGTGGTAGCTCTGCTGCTTCTAATTGATGTCGTATGTTGGTAAGCCACTCATGAACTTCAGTAGGTTCCTCCTTGCCTGAGAAGGTGCGGGGCTTCAGCTGGCGGAAATCGGTGATAGAGCCCGTCGGTTGTCGGCGAGTTGGTAGGTTGGCCTGATCCAATGCATTTACTATGTTGTTCCTTAAGTAATCTGCTTCACGACGTTGAGCTTCTTGATAAATATGCTGTTGGGCCTGCATCATTGCGTAGATCATTTGGAACATCTGCTGCCCGTCCATAGGCTGTCCTGGTGGGAATACAGGCATTGGTGGAATGAACTGCGGAGGCGGTGGGATGTCGTCTCGCCAAAATCTAGGAGCATGCTGATCTGCTTGGCTGCCTTGGTGAGTAGAGGGATCTCCACTCAATGGTGCCACTTCATCTTCTCCGTAGGTGGCTACCGCACCTATTGGTGTGTTTGCTGGAGTTTCGTCGTTTGCTCTTGAATCCATTACTCTGCATCAAAAATAAACTATAAGAGGCGTACAGGAATCAAGGCAAGATGCAAGAAATTTAATTCGAATACAATATAGATATCAAGAACGTTTCAAGTATGTGGATGAGATCCTAAAACTTATTCTATTCTTATTGCAGGCTTGCTCGGTCCCTAAGTTGAAACCGAACAATTTAGTCGTAGACCTGCATGGGCCACCACAAAAACCATGTCACGCCCCAGTCCCAAAATACCGAGGGACCGGACGCGTGATAATGGCCAGCAGTACGCACCGATGGACAACCCAATTCAATGGATCCATCAGGGCATACTTAAGCTGTGATATAACAATAAGTAGATCCAGTGGTACCAGTCACAGTCTATACTAATCTCATCCACAACAGATAATCACAGATCAAATGATAGAAATAAAGTAAATAAATAACTGACAAATCTCAATAAAATGTCTCGGAGAACAATCCGAGTACAAGTCTGCTACATCAATGAAATAGACTGGAAAGTAAATAACTAGAAACTGAAAATAATGAGTATCTCAAGCTGTAAGCCCCTGATTTTTCAAAAAATATTTAAATTGGGATTTTTCACAATTTCTGGAATTTTCTGAGAATTTTCTGAAATTAAAATCAGGGTTTTGAATTATTACATGATTTTTAATTGATATTAAACAACATTAAAATATTATAAAAATAATATTTTTGGGTGTAAAATGGAAAACTGGACTTAGGGTAATTTTCTGAGATTTTATTGGGCATCAGACCTATTTTTAAAAGCCTAAAAACTATTTTTCTAAATTAATTAATTAAATAATTAATTTCTGTTATTATTAATTCTATTATTATTTATTAGGATTTGGGCCCGGCCTGGCCCAGTGGGCCGAGCCCAGTGCAACCCAGCCCAACCCCATTGCCATAACGGGTCGGGCGGGTCCTCCCCGTCCGGATCCGCGCCCGACCCGGACCCGCCCGGTCACCCCCGTCGTCCCCGTTCATCCCCACGACCGGAAAATCCGCGCCACCGCCGGAAAACGCGCGCCACGACCGCGTAACCCCTCCGACCTCTCCGCCACGTCGCCCCGGCCATCACCTCGCCCTCGTCCCCTATAAATTTCCCCCATCTCTTCCGCATCCGCCCTCACACCCAAAAACCCTAACCCACCGGACACGCCGCCGACTTCCCCTCAGCCTCCTGCACCGCCGTCCAGGCCACCGTCCCCTGCCAGAACCTCTTCCTCTCCCCTTCCTCCTCCTTCCCAGGCGGCCAGACCCCCGAGCCCTCCTTCCCGCTGCTGTCTCCCCTCCGACGGAGCCGCAGCCACCGCCCAGCCCTCGCCGGAGCCGCCGCAGCCCCGGCCCGACCTCGCCGACCGACGGCCAAGACCCCCAGAGCCCGGACACGCCGCGGACACGACCCAGATGCGGGTACGAGCCCGGACACGCCGCTGACACGTCCAGGACACGAGTCGATTCGGACTCGAAAAACCCTAGTTTCTCGGTCCCTTTCAGGTATTCGTATCTTGCAACCCTGATCTCCGTTTTCGATTCCGTAAATTCCTACGCGTAGCCAGTATGACCCTCTCGGTGTCCGGACAAACTGTTCGGGATATCGCGTCCTGTGGTGATCGCACACCGCGATCCAAAAACAGGAAAAACCCAGACCCTGTTTCACCCCGGAACTGAGTACGCCCCGCCAAACGGGACGACTTGGTCGCGCGCGGTCTTCACAGATACGTGCGCCTCATCGATACGGACGTGTGAGTCTTCGTGGAAGCTGATTCGGGTGTGCGTGCACACCGGAATCAACGCGTATCCGCGGACATCGCCCCGTATCCGCCTTTTCGACAATTCACCCTAACTTTGTGCACACTCGTCAGATCGAGACGAAACTTGTGCCATCGGACTCATAGCGATACGCTGGTCCTGTGGGTCAAGTTTGGTTCGATTCTGAGAACGTTGACGAAATCGCGTGTCGTGGGCCCCACAGGCCCCGCTCGACGGGCGATTTTGTGTTCGGCTCATCGGAATCCAAATCTGGAAGTTCCATTGGGTTCGTATCAGCGTTCCTGACCAGTTGACACTAAGTTTGGTGAATTTGGAGACTTTTAACCCGGACACGTTTTTCGGTGCAAAGCGGGCCCAACGGCGGACCCCGTTTTGACCCGAAACTGCCATTTTTGCCCTTGTCTCCAAATTGGACCCAAGGACAGGCGTTTCTAGCTATTTGACATCTTCTGAGCGTGATGGTAATGTCTATTTCAGCTTTTGGACTCATCTGTGGAAATTTCTTCCAAGAACCTAATTAATCAGATCCAAACAACAGGCAAGTACCTGCACTTCAAGTTAATCTTTATATTGTGATAATTAAATTTCCTGCTCTACTAGTACTCTTGCTGATTTCACGTAGTGTTAGAATACTATATTTCATGTCTTGAATATTTGGAATTCATGTCTTATTTTTCATGTCGGGTGGGAGAATACCTAGAAGGCATGTAGTTTACCCTTCCCCTGGATTGACTAATAGCTGTTGGTACACGACTGTCCATCAGCCGGATCTCGATTGAATTGCCTAATAGCCATTTATGACGGCCAGATTAGCCTTATAAACCCCTGCATGCCAACTATGTATTCTAAAAACAAACACAAGTTCACACAGATAGTTCTGGTCATGTTATATTTCTTGCTGGCTATTGTAGTTCATTTCCTGTTCCATTTATTTCTGTTTCTCATATTCCTGTTTACAGCTAACTCTGAGATAATAATGTTCTGCTAATGCTGTTTCTCAACATGATATCCAATATTTAATTGTCATAAAATATTTAGTTTAATCTTGTCGTGCACTGTGTACTTTGCTCCTTTCCTGACTGGATCTGTTGTTTAGGCGATGATGAGAACCTTGCCCCCACCTATTATGGACCCTATGAGCCAGCAGGTGATACAGCTGCAGAGCCAGTTCCCGCACAAGAAGCTACTCCTGCTGAGTAGTTAGCAGTAGTTATCTTAGTTTTGCTCTTTATCTTATTTAATCGGGTTTGTCCCCGATTCGAATATTGAATTTCTGTACTTAAACATTTGAATCTGTTGTCACATTTATTTCAATTGCAATCTTAAGTTTCCATTCTCATTATTATCTTGCTTATGTTATTTGTGAATGAGCTAGTTTAGTAAGTGTGGATTTGACCTAGACAGCGTACTACCGCCGATTCTGCGGCGTAGGCTGGACGTACCCACGCACTCGTGCCCGAATTTCCGGGTACGGGTCGTGACACAAGCCAATACTCAAGAGAAGTCCTCTGGTACGATCTCGTCCTCAGATCCTGGTTCTGCTCTAATGTAGGCACCTGCTCCTGCTAATGCCAATGCTCCGGTTCCGTAAACCTCGGGGTATATCTCGTCTGCAATATCTGGGGACATAATCCGGATCCAGGTTCTCAGGGGACAGCAAGGTACAGAAAATACAAGCCAAAATAAATGCAGTACAGCAATAAATGAACAATAGGGTGAATAAATAACCAGCTAAGTGATATGCAAATGAGAACATTATTCCATACTCGGGCTGAGACTACTACAGGATCAGTGTCGGAGAAACCCATAGCAGTATTTTCTCGAAGGGCCAGAACTGGTGCCATAGCTCTGTGTCAGAGACTAAGACACATCCAGATGTCAATATATAATATAATCAGCCTTTCATATGGTAATACTCTCCCCACCCAATGAAATCTCACGTCTCATGTCCATGACATGCAGGATCAAGACTAATGCAACAAGTCATACTATATCTAAGAATATAATGTCCAAGTCCTGTATCCTATACAGAATCCCCACGAATATCTCGGAAAAAATCCTGTCTCATGAATAGTGTCAAGTGTCCTGAGTCAAGCGTACTTGGTAAGACAAGTACGAGAATATATAGTGTCACGAATGTCCATCTCTAGATGACCGTACCCAACACCGCGTGCGGTGTTGGCACCCGACTATAATCGGACGCTAAGTACGTCACACGGTCCTAGGTTAAGCATGCACAACAATATAAAAGAATCAAAGAGAATATGTAGCAAGACTGCAAAGTTTGGCAAGGTACACTTGCCTGTGGTCCTAGCTCCAACTGTAGCTCTGGTCTCCGTGTGATCTGCAGGTACTACTCGGGTTGCTGAAATAAACATCACCATTAGATTCAGAAAATATCAAATAGCTAGAAACGCCTGTCCTTACGTCCAATTTGGACACAAGGGCAAAAATAATATTTTCGGGCCAAAGTGGGGTCCACATGTGGGTCACTTTGCACCGAAAAATGTGTCAGGGTCAAAGGTCTCCAAATTCACCAAACTTAGTGTCAACAGGTCAGAAACGCTGATACGAACCCAACGAAACTTCCAGAATTGAATTCCGATGAGCCGATCACAAAATCGTCCGTCAAGTGGAGCCTGTGGGGCCCACGATACGCGATTTTGTCAACGTTCTCAGAATCGAACCAAACTTGGGTCACAAGACCAGCGTATTGCTACGAGTCCGATGACGCAAGTTTTGTCTCGATTCGACGTGTGTACAAGAAGTTACAGCGTGTTCCAGAATCGACGAATACGGGGCGGTGTCGGCGGATACGCGTTGATTTCGGGGTGCACGCACCTCCGAATCGACTTCTGCGAAATCCCACACGACCGTATCAACGTCGCGCACAATTCGGTAAAGACCGCGTGCGACCAAGTCATCCCGTTTGGCGGGGCGTACCCAGTTCCGGGGTGAAACGGGGTGTTGATTTTCCTGTTTTTGGATCGCGGTTTGCGATCACCACAGGACGCGATGCCCCGAGTGGGTTACACGGGCACCGAGGGGGTCATACAGGCTACGCAACGCAACTGACGGAATTGAAAATGGGGTTACGAGCAGAAAGTTACGAGTACCTGAACAGGGCTCCGCGAAGACCGTTTCTCACGTGTCCGAGTCGTGTCCGTGTCCTGTGCTGCGTTTTAGGTTCTAGGGTTAGGGTTAGGGTTTCTGTCACAGGCACCGGGGCTTGCCGGAGTAGGGCGGAGACGTCGGGGTTGTGGGTTCTGTCGATCGGGGAGTTCACAGTGGAGGATCAGCGTCGGCTCAGGCGGGGCTGAGCGGCTGGAGCGGGGAGTTAGGTCGGGGAAGATGAGGGAGCGACGGCGGAGAGGTGAGGTCGTCGGCTGGGCTGTGGGAAGAGGAGATGAGGGCAGCGGAGGCGCAAGGCGGCGGAGGGGTTCGTCGCGGGGAAGGAGATCAGGGAGAGAGGAGGGGTGGTGACGTGCTGGTGGTTCAGGCCGACGGAGGTAAAGTCGGTCGGGGTGGTGACGCCGAGGGAGTGCGGTGCCGGTGGTCGGCTAGGGTTTAGGCCGAGGGAATTGGGGGAGAACGGAGGGGCGGTCGTGCTGCTGCGGAGAGGGTGACAGGGGTGAGGCGAGGCCGAGCGGGGAGGATCGAGGAGATGACTGGGGACGGTGCTGCACAGGAGGGAAGGCGGGGTACTCCGGCGAGGCGACTGTCGGGGAAGAGGGGTGTGCGGGCGGCGGAGGCTGCAGGCTGGGAGGATGAGCGGGAACGAGGCAGCGGGCTAAGGCGGAGAGGAGGGTGGAACTCGTCGGAGGAGTCGTGCGGCGGCGGGGGTGGCTGGGCACGGGGAGGGGTGAGCCGGCGGAGGTCGAGAAGGCGACGGCGTGGAAGTCGAGGCGACTTTATAGGCTGCGCCGCCGCGGAGTCGAGGCTGGGTTGGGATTAGGGTTTCTGAGTGGGTTAATGGGTTTCGGGTCGGGTTCGATTCAGATCCGACCCGACCCGACCCACTAAGAAATCGGTTTGGTTCGGGTCAATCAATGGTTTGGTTTGGTTCACAGCGGTTTGGTTTATTTGGAATAAACCCGGTTTATTTCTAGGTTTAAATTGGTTTATTTTATAAATAGTTTTTAGGGCTTTAAACGGGTTTCCGGAGTCCAATAAATTCACCGAAAATTACCCTATGCTCGGTTTTCTATTTTACACCATAAAATATTATTTCCATAATATTTTAATATTAATTAATAGCAATTAAAAATCATTTAATTAGAAAATACCTTGGTTTTAATGACAGAAAAATACCGAAAAATTCCAGAAAAATTCTTGAAAAATCAGGGGGCTTACAAGGCGAGCTAACCGAACTATACCAATCAACACATTTTTGTTTTAAATGAAGCATGCATATTTTGTGGGTTTCTATCTTGCCTTAGTTCATTTACAAGCAATAGTATATATGTATAATACTGAAATGAACTTGCCACCGTTCGGTGGCTTTTACCTGTCCGTTTGATCCACCTGCATAATACTTACCATGCCTTCCCTGCCACGAAGACACAAGTTAGTTTGCAAAAGGTTTAAATATACACGATGATCACTGGCTTGATTGCCATAATGGACTAGTCCGAGACAAGGATAGCATGCAACGAGAGTACACGAGGTGCTGCAAGCCATCCTGTCCCGTACAAGATGACTATACACGAGTTCCACCCGGATCGGATCGGCGCCAGTGCCCCAGCGACCGTCCGCAGAACTAATACCTTGTGCACAAGTTGTCCATGATCGAACACGATTATTTAGTTAACAATTCATGCAGTTGAGGCAACACAAGTGCAAGAATACGAGTACACGACAAGTAGTAATGCATGATTCATTTTGCATAGCCTCCCTGAACAATTATGCATATACAAGACATGATCCATACTTAGCACGGTTTATGGAATATTTGCAATGAGCTAGCATACGATAAGATAACAGTTCACAAGTTTGATTTACAAGCAATATAATCCAAGCCTATTCCCTTTTTATCTTGGTATCTTTTATTATTACTTGGTATCGTTTGATCGGGGCAAAGAAGAATACAAAATTTTAGGGTGTGAAGCTTGGAAGCAGGGCTAGCTAATTGGGTTGGTAGCCACTCACTTAGTTGGTTGGTTGGAAGAGAGAAGGAAAGAGGCGCTTCACGACTCCGCTCGCAAGCCGCCTACTGCTCGTTCACCTGCATTGCACGAACAGCTCGATCAATACTCCTTCCACTCTTTCCAATCTCGAAATTGAAGTGCAATTCAATAAACGAAAATAATGAAATCATCGAAACCGTTCAAGAAAACCCAAACAAATCCAAAATAACTCAAAGCACGAAAGCAACAAGCGACATCGAAATCCGAGGCAATAAAAGATAACATCGGAGAGGTCCCTCCTGACTCTGCCGCTAAGTCGATCCCGGGGGCACGGTCCACTGAATATGGAAATCGATTCCGAAGAAACAAATCCATAAAGAGGACAAGTTCTTGTTTCAATCTATCCCGATCGAACGATACCATCTTGTGTTTCTTAGCCGCGCTCTCCGCACCGGGAGAACGGGGCGCTACAAATATTATATAGATATCATTATGACTCATTGTACTAGCTAGAGGTCATGATCTTGCGTGTTATTGACATGAGACATTGTGGACATGAGATGTGAGGTTACATTGGGTGAGGAGAGACACACATGCTACAGGCTAATTATGTTATATATATATATATATATATATATATATATATATATATATATATATATATATATATATATATATATATATATACTATGTTATCGATCCTCCTCTTCAACGATCACCTCACACTCGTCCCATGATTCACGTTCGCCCTCTTCGTCCTCTCCTAGACCCGATCATGTCTCTTCTCCATCAGATCTAGACCTTCGATGTCAACGTCTAGAACGACCTGCGGGAGATGTCAGGAATCGTGGTAGAAGGCTCCATGGGAGTCACGGCTTCTCGGTGGTGGCGGGCGGCGCGGAAGCGGTGGTGGCGGGCGGCACGGGAGCGGCGGTGGCGGTGCGACAACGGTGGTGGCGGACGGTATGGCAGCGGTGGTTGTGGTGGAGGCTAGGGTTTAGGCTCTGATACTATGTAGAATATTTTGGGTAATTTTTTTTTGATAATCTTTTGGCTATTTCTAGCCTTAAAACTCTTCATCTTACATTAATACCCCATTAAACCCCCCTGTAGAATATTTTAATATCCCAACAAATATACCAAGAATATTCTAATATACCAATAAATATACCAAGAAATTCTAATATACCAACAAATTCGATGCTTAAGGAGATCACGGAGTAACATGATTGAGACATCTAAACAATGATAAACCCCCACACTTCTGAATTTTTAGACCTGCATGGGCCACCACTTAAACCGTGTCACGTCCCAGAACCAGAATACTAGAGAGCGGGGACGGACAAAGCTAGCTACGTACACCAGAGTACTCTATATCCCAAGATACGGTCACGACTGTCTAGACATGTGAGGGTTTACTTTACAATCCAACGGACATTCCTGGATCAATAATCTTAGTTGTCTCAATCTCAAGCAAGCAACAAGTCACAAGAAGTATAATCACCAACATATAATAGTAAGGCGTCCCAAACTATATATATACAGATGATCATGAAGCTAGTTACCAAATTGAAGAACTAGCATAGTGCAATATTACATTATCAGCTCTAGCTATAGTCTAGAATATGCTTTACATGTAGGCCCATGGCCTAGAATGTCAAATACCAAAATACGAGCTAAACACGTGCTTGGTGGCTAAACGCCTCAAAAGTATAAGTACAAGATCAGGTGGGTGATGAAAAAGAAACCCACTCAAGTCCTCGGGTGTTCCTCGTGTTCACCATCTGGATGTGGGATATACGGGAGACCCTACGGTGTTGCTCCGAAATATGGCCATACAAAACCAGTGGGGTCAGACCCCAAAACAGCAAAGTACCACAAGGGAGCCAACTTAAGAAACTAAAACCAGCATGCAAACATTCAATGGCATAAGGAAATATAAATAAGAGGAATATGTAAATAAGCAGTAAAGCAGTTCTGGAATTAGTAACGAATACGGTTCAGGATTAGTAGCTGAGTGATCCAAGACAAGACTAGAAAACATGCAATCACGGACAAACGTGGTCTATGGCTTACTACCATTAACTAACTAGGGTTATCACAATCCTGGTTACTAACAAATGCAGTTGAGATTCTATACAGCCACATGTCGTGCAGACTATCCAGGTTATCCAGACGTAAGAGTACATAGCATATATTAATTAAGTATATAGTATTTTTTGGTATATTGGAACACTCTACGGTGTGCTGGAAGTGTGCCCCTCTCGACGGAGAGCTCCAAATCCATCAGGTGTCGTTGGGATACCGAGATTGCATGTAGCCAAGAAATCTCTCTAGATGCTTCTAGATAATTATTCTAGTTATTAACTTAGGCAAGTTATCAAGGATTCTTGACCGTGGTGCTCAGGAATCTGTCTTAGACATGATGCAAGACTGGACAATAGCTTGACGAGTACAATCAGGATAGCGACAAGTAATCAACTACGAAAATTTATCTTATCAGTACAAGCATTTCAGTTATGGAGATTCTAGCATGTCAGGAGTGAGCTACGTCGAGCCACTATCAGGTTTATTAGTACATGTCAGGTATCTGGAGTCAGGGATCAAGTTCATTCAGTACAAGTCAGGTGCCAGGAATTCACAGTTTAACAGTGCCATTACATTCCATGTTTCGGGTATTCCATGTTCTGGTAAGGGTAGCATCCAGGTTATAAGCAATTAGAAATAACATACAACATATGAATTTAACTAATTGGGCCAAGCACAAGGAGTAAATAATCCATAAGAGAACATATAACAAAGGAAAATATTGCTATTAATAGTGCTAGAAGTGCAGGAGATGAGCTTGCCGCATTAACCAAACTGGCCTCATGGATCAAAATTGGCCACATGAATCATCGCAAAATCTACTTCTCGGGATAATGGTTGAGTGAAAGGGAATGATTACAAGGTCAGGAAAGTGACTGAAGTGATTAGCCAATAAAGCGTGTCAGAGAAGAAAAGACAATTTAGGGAAAATCATGCCAATGCGGTACTGAGTCATGCATTAGAAAAGAGGAATACATAGCTCGGGCCGCATGAACAATTTTGGCCGCATGCTCCTCTGGGCCGCATGCTCCTCTGGCTCGCATGGAATCAGAAACTTAGAGAAATTTCTTTCGTTCAAGCTTCATGCATTTGGTCAAGGGGCACATGTACAGATTCAGTTATACGTCCAAAAAGATGTCTGCATACTGAGTTTTGGAGCGAGGAGTACAGACCGCATGCAAAAAAGGCCGCATGGAGCTCCTTCGTCCCAGAATAGCAAGTTTCAGTCATGGAAAATATCCAAGTCCTAAAAAATGTGATTCTCCATGAAATCTTCATTTCTATCTCAAATCCAGAGAAGTAAAGTTATAAACCACTTTAAATCAGATGCTCTCTCACAGAACAACTAGTTTTGGAAAACAACAAGTTTTAAGAGATCAAAACCATAAAAATATCAAGAACATAATAAACTAAAAATGTAGATCTAGTCTAACCAAGCCATCAAAACCAAAATACCAAGAAGTAAACATGCATAGGAGTTCATAGAGAACAATATAGACTAATAAAATGCAAGAAATCCATAATAATGTAAAAGTGAAAGTTCTCCATCATTGGCAAGATGTACTTGACTAGAACCACCACTAACTACTACCACTACCACCAAGGGAAAGGGGAGGGGGTCGGTCCTGGGTTGCTCTCGGCTAGGGAGGAGGGGAGAGGAAAGGAGAAGAAAATGAAGAGAGGGGAAATTGAAAGAATGGGGAAAAGAGAGAAAGAGAGGGGTTATATATCAAGGGTGGTTACACTATGCACAAATATAGAAATTATATTATAGCAGCTAGAGAAATCCAGAAAAAATATACGGGAAGCAATATACAATAATAGAACACATATACAAGATATGAACATGAAAAATACGTAATAGTGAGTCGAGTCTCACAAACTTGAACTGTTGTAGTTGAAGCTTGACCATCACCAAGTTCCCTTCCTTGTACTCAACGGGCCTTCGCTTGGCGTTGGCCGATTTCTTCATCTTGTGTGTGACTTTTTTCAGAAATGCTTTGCCAATATTCGACTTCTCCCTGAAGTTCGAGGCAAACTGGTGGGCCGCGAGGCTCTTTCCCGATGTCCCTGTACTCAGCGTGTGCGGGGTGAGCGATTGTTGACCCATTTCCAACTCGAACGGGCAACTGTGAGATAACTCGCTCCTTTGGAGATTGTAGCAGAACTGAGAGATGTCCTAGTGATGCACCCAATCTGTCACGCCCCAGTCCCAAAATACATAGGATTATGAGACGTAAGCATGCCAGCCGCATGGATATGGCAACTCCAATATATGGAAACCATAACCCATACGTACGCTGTAATATGAATATCAAATCCACAAGTGGTATAAAATGTATCACAAGTCACAGGGTACAATCTAAATCTCATGCATCCACGAAAATCAAATATAAATAAATAACCAGCATCTATGAAACTAGATCTCAATAAGAAGTATCTAAGGATGATAGTTGGGTGGAAACAAATCAACTACCAACTCGAATATAAGAGCAAATATAATATAAGTACACCACAACAATCACAATATAAGAATACCAGCTATCAATCACGGGCTCGCAGAGAAGACACCCTCAAAATATAAGTAATCCAGTCTGGATCTGCGCTCCTGCGAATACTCAAGAACAGCGACACCTGGAAGGGCCAGGTCCTCAGAGGGACATAATAGATACATAAAAGCATGCCAATAAATTACTGAAATAAATATCCAATGGTCGCCTAACCGTCTAAGTAAATGCAGTTAAGAATAACTTTCCCCACAAGTGAGCTATCTGGCTGAAAATTAGGATTGGCATGGTTCTCTCGGAGATCCAGGGGCCTAAAAGGCATGTCGTCTTTTGAACGCCAGAGGCCCGCCTGATAATATATAATATATAGTGGTCATCGCCACCCGTATCTCCGGCGGAGAATCCGGGAACACAATAAAAAAAGTGTAAAGGAGCTCAAATGCGGTACTTGTTGTTCTCTCCAGTACCCCATGCTCTAAGTATGTCACATCCATGACACAATTTGGTTCATAGCCTATTCTTAGTACCCTAGCCCAATCATGCAACCAAACAAGGACAAGGATGGGACCACCGTACTACAATAGGCTATGTCCATAGACCTCTAATAACTGCTAAGTCTTCTAGCATACAAAGTTCCTATTAGCAGTTATCCCTAACGCACGGCCCATACGTACAGGAGGCCAGACCTGTCACGCAGTCCGTGATCTATATGAGACTCACACTCGTGTAACAACTGTGTCACGGCCAATGAACCTAATGATGCTACATGATAATGGGGTAGTCTCATAAACAAGGTCAATACAAATACATAAATAAAAACAGATCGCGACGACACCGTCGCGCGCATTTTATATAACAGTTAAAATATATGAACTAAAGACAAAAAATAAAGATGCATGCAACATATGGAATATAAATAACAGTACAATGGCAAGGTATACTTGCCTGGCAAGAAGCTGCAAAATATAACGTCCAGATGTCCAACACACAGGACCAGAAGCTATGACCTCAGAACAAATATCTCCGGATGCTGAAATAGATATCACCAACGTTCCCATAATAAGCAAAATAGCTAGAAAGTACTTCCCTTTCGTCCAATTTGGACACATGGGCAAAACGGTAATTTCGGATAAAAGTGGGGTCTACGTGTGGCCCACTTTGCACCAAAAAGCGTACCAAGGATAACAGTCTCTAAATGGGACAAATTATAGGTCAAACAAACTCTAAATTTTAATATGAACTCAATGGTGTGTCCAAATGTGGAATCCGATGAGCCGAAAACAATTTTGTCCAGAAAGTCAACCGTGGGGCCCGCCAATTGGCGACTTGGTCAACTATCTCAGAATTATGTGAAAATTAGGTCACAGGACCAGCGCCATACCACGAGTCCAGTGGCGCAAGTTTCGTCGCAATCTGACGAGCGTGCACAAAATGCGCACAACTTTCGCAAAAGTTGCGACACGGAATTTATCCGCGGATACGGGCTGATTTCGACGTGCACACGCGTCCGAATCAGTTTTCTCAAACTCTCACGTATTCGGGTACACTGTGCGCCCCATTTGGTATACTTGGTACACGGCGGGGCGGTCCCGTTTGGCCGGACGCGCTCCGTTTCACAAATTTTAGAATTCTGGAAAAAGTGTATTTTTGGGATTTTCTAACGAATTTAATTATGCCTACAGTAGTTAACAAATTAATGTAATTAACAGAAATTAAACTAGGTCAAGTGGTCTCCGTATACCAAAAAAAAAAATCAAATTCGGATCTCTGTGGTGGGAGATACGAATCCGGGAACATAGGTGGTCACCGCAGTTTTCTGCGTGAACCAAAAATTGATCTTTTTCCGTCAACTTGGACGATATTTTCGCCTAGGGTTACACGCTGTTCGAGGTCAACTATCATACAGGTATTGAAGAGGGTTAAGTAATGAATGTACCGGTGAAGACGGCGTCGAGTTTGGTTCAGCGAGGTGACGGAAAACGACGATGGAACACAGGTAAGTTGCTGTTGAATTCTGCAGTTGCGCGGGGTTGCAAGGGGTCGCGGTCGTCGTGCGATCGGTTTGGGCGGTCTGGGAGCGGCTGACGGTGGAGATCTTTGGTTGCGATGGGAAGGTTCTCTCTCGGTTTAGATGGAAAGAGGAGGATAATGGATGATCTAGGGTTAGGGTTTTGTTGAAATTGGATGTGAATATATATAAGAAGAGAGGCGCGGGGGTTCACGCGTATGGGAGGTCTTGTGCATCCGAGTTGCTGCTGTGCTAACAAGGGTCGGGCTACTGTTGGCTTACTAAGGGGGTGTGGGCTTAATCCAGCAGGTGGCTTGCTAATTCCAGTGGGTTAGGATGTGTGGGTGTCACGTCCCAGTCCCAAAATAGCGAGGGACTAGCCTCGTGGCAATGGCCAGCAGTACACACCGATGGACAAACCCAATTTAATGGATCCATCGGGGCATACTTAAGCTGTAATACAACAATAAGGGTCTACTAATCTCATCCACAGAATAAATACAGCAATATCAACCAAAGGAAATAAACTTCATCCAGTCACAAGTAAATAAAATCGGGGAACAACCCGATATCAAGTCTGATACAACTGTCAAGATACAAGAATAAGGATAACCACAGCAAATACTGAGTATGGAAATAGTATATACTCAGAAGATACCCTCAGGGATCACTCGTGTACTGGATCTGATACTGCTCCAGGGTCTGCTCCTGTTCCTGCTCCTGCTCCTGCTCCTGCTAATGCTCATGTCCCGTGTACCTCGGGGTCGATCTCGTCTGCTAATCCTGGGGACATAATCCGGATCTAGATCCTCAGGGGACATAGCAAGGTACAAAATAACTCAAGCCATAAATAATGCAGTGCAGAAAATAAATGAATAAATAGGGTAATACTATATAACCAGCTAAGTGATATGCAAGATGAGAGCATCACTAGAACTCAGGCTGAGATCACTACAAGCTCTGTGTCGGGGAGCCGGTAGCAGTGATATTATGTGGTTGTCTAACTCGGAGAGAGACTGAGACACCGGCATAATATAATCAACATGTAGCATGTGTGACTCTCCCCACCCAATGTAATCATACGTCTCATGTCCACAACGTCTCATGTCCATGCCACGCAGGATCATAACTAATGCATCAAGTCATATAATATCTAAGCAAAAGAATATGTCATGTAACCTATAATCTATACAAAATCACCATGAATGTCTCAGGAAGATTATGTCTCATGAATAGTGTCAGGTGTCCTGGGTTATGACGTACTTGATAATGCAAGCACTAGAATGTAAAGGGTCACGATATCCATCTCTAGGTGACGTTACACAACTCCGCGTACGGTGTTGGCACCCGACTATTAATCGGATGCTAAGTAAAGTTACACGTTCCTAGGTTAAGCATGTACAAGATATAAATAAATCAAGAAAATATATAACAAGAACTGCAATGTTGGCAAGGTACACTTGCCTGGGGTTCTGACTCCAACTGTAGCTCTGGTCTCAGTGGGACTTACAGGTACTCCTCCGGTTGCTGAAATAGACATAACCATCAGATTCAAAAAATATCAAATATCTAGAAACGCCTGTCCTTGAGTCCAATTTGGACACATGGACAAAAATGACAGTTTCTGGTTGAAGCGGGGTCCACATGTGGGCCGCTTTGCACCAAAAAATGTATCAGAAGCAATGGTCTCCAAATTCGTCAAACTTAGTGTCAACAAGTCCAGAACGATGATAAAACCCAACGGAACTTCCAGAATTGGATTCCGATGAGCCGATCACAAAATCGCCCGTCAAGTGGAGCCGCGGGGCCCAAGATACGCGATTTTGTCAACGTTCTCAGAATTGAACCAAACTTGGGTCACATGACCAGCGTATTGCTACGAGTCCGATGGCACAAGTTTTGTTTCGATCTGACGTATGTACACCAAGTTACAACGAGATCCAGAACAGGCGAATACGGGACGTTGTCGGCGGATACGCGTTAATTTTGGTGTGCACGCACATCCAAATCAACTTCTGCGAAATCCCATACGACCGTATCAACGGCACGCACCTTTCGGTGAAGACCGCACGTCACCAAGTCGTCCCGTTTGGCGGAACACACTCAGTTCCGGGGGAAAACGGGGTATTGTTTTTCCTGTTTTTGGATCGCAGTTCGTGATCGCCACAGGACGCGACACACCGAGCGGGTTGCACGAACATTGAGAGGGTCACGCAGTCTTCGCGTCACAACAGACGGCACGAAAAACGGGGCAGCGAGGAGAGAGAAAAGGGTACCTGAACAGGACTCCGCGGAAACTGAATTCTCGTATCCACGAGTCGACACGACACTGCGACACGGCGCACTGTAGCTAGGGTTAGGGTTACGATCAGTCGTCGGAGATTTCGCCGGAGGGGCGCTGGGGCACGGCTGGGTGGAGGCGGAGCGGCTCGCTGGTGTCGTCGGCTCGCCGGAGGCGACTTCGGTGGAGAACGGCCGGGCTGAGGCACTGCGGCTAGGGCTCGTGGGCGGCTGCTGCGAGGTGGTTCGACGGCTGGTCGAGGCGGCCGGGATGCACGGCGGAGGCTCGAGGCGGCTGAGGCGCTGCGGGGGGTGGCGCTGGGGAAGACGGCAGAGCGGGGCTGGGAGCTCGTCGACAGAGGAGATGACGACGGCGGAGCGGGGTGACAGCGGAGGGCTCGACGGCGAATCGAGGGGTTTATAAAGGGCGAGGAAGGGAGGCGGATGGCCGGCCGTTGCTGGCAGGGGAGGCGGAGCAGCGGGCGTTGCGGGGGAGCCGGAACAGCTGGGAGGCGAGGCGCCACGGCGGTTACGTGGTGGTTCAGCCGGCGGAGGGGAGACGAGGGGTCGGGTGCTCGTCGGTTAGGGATTTAGTCTTCCGGGTCGGGTTCGGGTCCGGGTCGGGCGGATGGGGATCCGACCCGATCCACTAAGGAATGGGTGCGGGTTATCGGTATTCGGGTTTCAGGTTGGGTTTAGATCCGACCCGACCCGCTAAGGTTTGGTTCGGTTTAGTTAAACCGGTCTGGGTTGGTTCGGGTTGGTTTGGTTCAATTGAACCGGGTTTATTTCTAGGGTTTAATTTGGTTTATTTAAAACTTGGTTTTTAGGTCTTTAAAAATGCTTCCGGGGTCCAATAAATTCTCGAAAAATTACCCTATGTCTAATTTTTTATTTTACACCAGAAAATATTATTTTCATAATATTTTAATATTATTTAACATCATTTAAAAAATTATTTAATTATAAAATACCTTAGTTTTAATTACAGAAAATTCCCAGAAAATTCCAAAAAAATTGTGAAAAATCCATTTTAAAAATTCCTGAAAAATAAGGGGGTTTACAGTGGGTAGCGGGTCTTAGGTAGTTTAAGGATCCATTAGTCTAATAACCTATTTTTCTTTTCTTTCCTTTTTCTTTTTTTTCATTTCTTTTTCTTTTATATATATATATATATATATATATATATATATATAGAAAAATCTAGAATTTGTATTAATGCATACCCTTAAGCTAGCAACTGTCCAAAAGGTCTCCTACATAAAATAAATTCGAGAAAATTTATACCGGCTCCATAAATCTTCTAAATTCACCAACACCTAAAATAAAAATTAAATAAAAACTATTTCTCCTAATTAGCCACTAATTACTACAATTAAATTAATTATTTATTAAAAAAAAGATTAATACGGTTTTTAGGATTAGGGGTTTTACACAATCCTACTGGTTGGCACTCACAAAGTGCCGCAAGTACTCCTCGAGTAAGGAGTTGACCCGATCTGTCTGTCCGTCCGTCTACGGGTGAAAACTGGTCGAGAAGTGTAGGTCCGACCCAAGGATCTTGAACACCTCCATCCAAAACTTTTTTGTGAAGCGGGGGTCTCGGTCGCTGATGATGCTTTCCGGGATGCCCCAAAACTTTACCATATGGGAAATGAACAAGTATGCGGCCTCCTCTGCAGTGCAATCCGTCGGTGCAGCTATGAAGGTCCCGTACTTGGAGAATCGGTCCACCACCACGATGATGGACCCAATTGTCCCCACCTTAGGCAAGGCAGAGATGAAGTCCATCGATATTCTCTCCCATGGTCGACTCGGTACATGGAGAGGCTCAAGCAGGCCCCCGGGTCGCTGGTGATCCACCTTGTCTTGCTGGCATACAAGACAAGTGCGCGCGTAGTCCTCCATATCTTCGCGCATGTGAGGCCAATAGTAGGCGGCCTCCAGCAATGCCAATGTCCTCTTCTGACCCGGATGTCCATCCTACTTGGTATCGGGGCACTCCTTGAGTAGTTGTCTACGCAAGCTACCCCACTTAAGAACGACCACCTTGTCGCCCTTCGTGTAGAGAAATCCGTCCCCTAACAAAAACTATCGCGTTTTGCCTTCACGAGCGAGCTTCACTAAAGCTTGTGCCAATGGGTCCTCCGCCATACCCATCTTGATACGCTCAAGTAAGTCACCTTGAGCAAGCACACCATTGCTAGCTCGACCTTTATGCTGAGTGCATCGGCTACATGGTTCTCCTTGTCTGGCTTGTATCACAACTCTATGTCAAACTCGGCCAAGAAGTCTTGCCATCTCGCTTGCTTGGGGGACAACTTCTTCTGCGTCTAGAAGTAGCTCGTGGCGACATTGTCAGTCATCACTACAAACTTGGTGCCAAGGTGATAGTGATGCCACATCCGCAAGCAATGCACTACCTCTGTCATCTCCTTCTCTTGCACCATATACCGCCGCTCTGTGTCATTCAACTTGCGGCTCTCGAATACGATAGGGTACCCTTCTTGCACCAACACCCCTCCAATGGCAAAGTCGGACGCGTCAGTATGCGCCTCAAACGGCTTGGAGTAGTCCGGTAATGATAATACCGGTTCCTCCGTCACTGCCTTCTTCAGTGCATCAAATGCCTCCTCGCATTTGGACGTCCAGCTCCATGCATGATCATTCCGCAACAGGTCTGTGAGTGGTGCGGCTATGGCGGAGTATCCTCAGATGAACCACCGATAGTAGTTCGCCAGGCCTAAGAACGATCGCAGCTTCGTTGGCCTGGTGGGAGCCTCTCACTCCCGTATGTCCTGGACCTTCGTCTCGTTTATCCATATCTTGCCACGTCTGATCCAATGCCCCAAGAACGACATCTCTTCTTGGGCAAAGGAACATTTCTCCCGCTTGACGAAGAGTTGGTTCTCCCTTAGCACCTGAAAAACCGTATTCAAGTGTTCGATGTGCTCCTCCATCGTGTTTGAGTATATGACGATATTGTCGAGATATACCACGACGAACCGGTCGAGAAAGGGGTGGAAGAGCTTGTTCATCAAAGTGTAAAAAGTCGCAGGAGCATTTGTTAGACCAAAAGGCGGACCAAAAGGCAGACCAAAAGGCATAACTAAAAATTCATAAGCTTCATACCTCGTGACGCATACGGTATTGGCCTCATATCCTTCAGCTATCCGCACATGATAATATTCCTAGCGCAGATCCAGCTTAGAGAAGTGCCTCGCACCTCCCAACTGATCGAACAAGTCTGCCACCAACGGGATAGGATATTTGTTTTTGATGGTCAGCTTGTTAAGTGCACGATAGTCAATGCACAAATGAAGGCCTCCATCCTTCTTCTTCTGAAACAACACTGGTGTATCGAACGGGGCCTTAGACGGCCTAATGAATCCAGCATCGAGCAGCTCCTTCAGTTGCTTCTTCAACTCCTCGAGCTCTGGCGGGGCCATGCTGTATGGGACCATCGCGGGTGGGTTTGTGCCAGGTTCTAACTCGATGGCGTGGTCCACTTCCCTCCGCGGAGGTAGCCTCTTCGGAAGCTCTTGCGGCATGACATCCCCAAACTCCATGAGGGCGTTGATGATCTCAGGCGAAAGATCCTCATGCACGGGTGCTTCCTCCGTCTTGAGCACTGCTAGGTATGTCATCTCTCCGTGCTTCACACCCATCTTGAGTTGGATGGCAGAGAGAGCTTTCACCTTCGCGGACTCGCCTCGTGTAACATTCACCATGCACGGCGAGCCCTCCTCCATGATCTCGACGACTCCCAAGTGTGGCATTAGAACTGATTTTGCCGAAGCCAGGAAGTCCATCCATAGGATCATCTTGAAGTCGTCGAGAGGTGCGGCCGTGAGACTGGTGACTCTCGTCCAGTCTCCCATCTTTATCTTCACACCCTTGGCCACCCCCTGCACGGGGCGAGCCGCTGATTTGACCGCCTTCATCTTGCTTGAGTCATTCTCTAGCACCAGACCCAAGCGCTGGACCTCCGCATCCGAGACGAAGTTGTGTGTTTCCCCCGTCTCAACCATCGCCCTCGTACTCTGGTCGTTGATCTTCACGTCCACGTACATAAGTTCTTGATTCGGGGCTTTGGTCAAGATGGGCTTGCTCTTCAGGGCATTAAGCAAGCGTAGAGCTCCCATCTGAGCCCCCATCATTGGTTCTTCATCCTCGGCCTCCTCGTCTTGGACCGCGTTCACCCGCTTGCCTTTGTTCGTGCACATTTGTTCTTGCAGTCACGGGCGAAGTGGTTACCTCCGCACACGAAGCATTCAATCTTGCGCTCTGTCTGGGGTTTCGCATATTGCTTGTCCTTCGACGGGGCCTCCTTTTCCATTGCCTTTCTTCACTCCCCCACCATTGCCCTTGGTGGTGGCCTTTGGCTTGGGCTTGGACGTATCGCTCCACCGATACTTCATTAGCTTCTCAACCGCGGAGACGACCGTGTTCAGATCTTGGACACGCTGCCTCTGCAACTCTTACACCGCCCATGGTTGCAGACCGTCAAGGAAGAAGAATAGGGGGTCGTCTTCGCTCATGTTGGTTATGGCAAGCATAAGACGAGTGAACTCCGTCACATAATCTTTGATCGACCGGTGTGCTTTACGCAAGCTCTTCCTGGCCACGAACTCAACATTCTACGGGTAGAATTGAGACTTGATCTCCTTCTTGAGAACGTTCCAAGTCTCGATTGAGCACAAACCCTTCTCTTTTTCAATGCACCTACGACGCCATCACAACATAGCATCGTCAGTGAAATAAAGGGACGTGGTGTTTACCTTATCGGCTTCGTCTTTGACGCGAATCGCCTTAAGGTATCGCTCGATGTTCCATACGAAGTTGTCTACTTCTTTTGCATCCTGAGCGCCGCTGAAGAATTTTGGCTCCGGATACTTCACCTTTGGTGCCGCCTCCCTACTCGAAGACCCACCATTGGCGATGGCTTTCTCAAGAATAGCGGTTTTGAGTCTTGAGTTCTTCGCGTAGTTCAGCAATCTCCGCCTTCATAGCCTGTCGTTCCTCCTCGAACCCAGCTTGCATCTCGCGAAGTTGCTCTCGGAACAATGTCATGGCGTTGGTGACATCGCTCTCCAACCCATGAGAAAACTTTTCGTAAGCCGTCTGGTTCTGCTCCACTTGCATCTCCACACCCATCACGCCTTGCTCCAAGAGTTCCAAGTGGGACGTCAAATCTTCAAGGGCCGGCTCCAACGTTGGCTCCTTGCTTCTGCCTCTCCTGTTTGTCTTCTTGTGCGATGCAGGACGCTGGTCGGTGCTGATCTCGGATGTCGACATGGCTACGATCGACCTTCTCTCTGATACCACTTGTCACAGACTTAGTGATTTTTCCCTTCACTTCGACCAGTGCGGCGCACGAACCTCCTCCTCGAAGACTCATGCAAGCCTTCCCGACCACGAACTTAGCTAGCTCGCTAAGAAAAATAGAGAACAGTGGAGCAAGATGGAAACTTGAAGACTTCTTTATTGATATTGAAAAAGTTTACAAGTTTTCAGTGGTGAGGAGCAAATGAGTCTTCCCCCCTATTTATATTGCCTCAAGGGCTTACATGAACCTTCTGGAATGAAAATATTTCAAGGATTATTATCAGAAATATGCTAGGTATTATTCTATATCTTAAGAATATTTCTTACATCATTATTATTGCCAAATAACTAAAAAGGAAGCCTCTAGAATGGAAAGTGTATTCTGCCATGTGCTGAATTCTATTCCTCCATGTGCTGAATTCTGGAAGCTTCCCGGATCTTGGTGGGGCCACAAAATATGCTGCATGACATGTAGCCCGCCCTATTTTTTGTTTTTTTTATATGTTTTCTTACTTGTGTTTTATTTTATTTTATTGTTTGAATTTGAAGTATGCAACATTTAAATGATAAATAAGTTCTAAAAAAATTAATATTTTAAGCGGCACGATGTTAGTGTTATCGTGTCGTTCAAATTATACCTAAAGTTTAGTCTTTTCTAATTTTGGAGACTAGTTCCGTCACTGATTTATATATATATATATATATATATATATATATATATATATATTAATCAAGTCTTATCTGGACTGGAAAAGGAAAAAGGGTGGGAATGACTAGTTCTTTTAGGAAGAAGAAAAAAACGAATTCGGTCGACGACCACAACAGCCTCTCTTGAAACAAAACCTAAAATATATTCCCTGTTTCTTGGCTTTCCAATTCCATGGTTTTAAAGGAGTGCTAATAAGAATGCATCATTGTCTTTGCATTTTAATCAGCTCTCTTCAATTTATGTTTTTGAAGAAGTTCCTTATCTTACCTCATATCAGATATGATGTAAATAACTGTTGTTTATCAGCTCTTTAATGAAGTTCAGTTGTTAGCAAAAAGAAAAAAGAACACGTTTGCAGGACCTCTCTCAATTGGAGATTCTTCTAGACAAAAGTTCAAATATATAATCTTTTTAAAAAAAAAAAATCTATATATTAGTATCCCATATTTTTTTTAAATATACCTATATACGAGTATCGTTTTTGCAGACACTTGCAGCTGTATGAGAGAGAGAGAGAGAGAACATCACTTCTACTTCTTTTTTTTCTTTATATAAAACAGAGAAGATGGAGAGGCGAGGACGGTTCTACAAGAGAGGGAAGAGAAAGAAGCGATAACTAATCTTAATTGATCGTCATGTTTTACCAAGCCAGCTGTATCATTTTTCATATTCTTCTTTTTCCAGCCAGATATAACTTGTTCGGACCTTTTAAAGAAAGAAAAAAAGGGAGGTAAAATTTGATGATTACATATATACCTATATACTAGTATTCCATATTTTTTTGGTCCCTAAACAAGTGGGACCCTAGGCAGCTGCTTCATTTGCCTATAGAAAGAGCCGGTCCTGCACGCTGGTGTACTAATTGGTTGTTGTTTAACCTCATTTTTTTTCAAACTTTCGGAAATATTTTAGCAAATGTCTCATTCTAAATATAGAAACTAGTATATATATGTCCCAACTTTTTTAAATAATTAGCAAATATTTCAATTTTTTTTACGGAAGAGTAAACAATTTAAGATATGCCGACACTATTTTAACCGAAATCTTTATTGTTTTACACATAAGAAAAATATTTGCTATATTTTAAAAAAAGTGAAAGTACATACTAGTTTCTATAGTTAGAATAATTTTTTTACTAAAGTATCCCTATATTACGATTTAAGATTTGCTTTTTGCATTAGAGTATCATTACATTGTTCTTACATTCGAAACAAATTCGGGCCAAGTCAACGTCATTTTACCGTTACAGAAAACGTTTAATATGAATAAAACCGTCTTCTTCACTCTTTGGCTCGATTATTTTATAGTGATGAATCAATGCAATTCCTTAGTGTGTAAAATACTAAATTGTATCATTGTATCCTTTTTATTTTACACTTACTATATTTTAGGATAACTTGGATGATATTTTTGGTTGCACAATACATGATCGTTTTTTAGCACGTACAAACCATACAATTATATATGGCCTAAAAAATTGGAATGTCCCAAAAAATTTAACTTCCGTATATATTACTTATATGAAATCTCTATTTTTAGATTTAGAGCTCCTTAATTTTTTAGTAACTTCAATAACATGACATATTTTTAAGAAACTATAATAACATATCCTTATAATATCAGAAAAGACATTATTTTAGAATGGCTAAAATAAAAAGGACATATTTTTAGTATTTGTATAGGACACTTAGAATGTCATAAAGGGACTTGACATAATCATAAAATATATAACCAAAAAGTAAGTCTACTTACAAGTCAACTAATCATCTTGGTATTTGTTATGATCATCCCATGGTTATAGCTACATCGATTGAAAAGGAAGATTGAAAAAAAAAAGATTTGTATTGAATGCTATATCGAGATCAATAGCTTCCTGTTTAGTACCAAAATAAAGGATTAACATCAAATCGAGAGAAAAAAAAAACACTTTGTGAATCATGTTATAGAGTGTTTTTTGTTGTGCGTCATAGAAGATCCTCAAGATCCTCTTATGATGGGAGGAATAATAATGGTGATTTGCTCATTATGTTGATCTGATTGTTCTCTCTATTTGTTTTATTACAGGGGTAAGAAGACGAATTTAGAACAGAAATTGGAAGAACTCTTTCCAATGTGTAAAGGACTACATCAAGGAAAGAACATACATAATACGGTTATTTTTACTAAGATTTTTTATGTTTTCGGTTTATTAAAAAAAAAATTATTTTCTTAAAAATAATTATACTAAATTTTTTTTATATTTTATGTTCATTAAATAAATTATTTTTACTTTTTTATGTTATACGTAAAGGATTATTATACTTATTCTATTTGTCCAAATTGAACTTTTTGGGCACGATGGAATAAATATCTAACTATAGATATTTAACTAATTTAGGCATCCTTGTTCCGTTGTAGACATCTTCTAATGCCCTCATCTTCTTGAAATCTTTTGCAATACTAAGTGTCCATTTAGATATATTTTTTGCAATTTGATTCTGAAAACAGTTTTCTGAAAGTAAGTTATAAAATTATTTTCTAAATATAGATATTTTGTTTTTATGTTTGGTTACTTTTATCTGAAAAAATAATTTTAAGAAACACTGTATTACTCTTCTTATTTTACTCCAATTGAGATTGTGTCGTTTCCGACCCACAATCAAATTTTTTCCGCTTTCATCATTTTGCTTTCGTTGGACATGTTTGATAATTTGTAGTGTAAAAGTGTCAAGATTAAAATTTTTGATCACTTTAAGTATTTGATTGGAGGATTTGTAGATAAAATTTACTGTGATTTGACATGAAACAGTAAATCTTGTCTACACAATCAAATTTGAGTTTTGACATCGATTTTTTTTTCCTTCCCTATTGAAGCGCGAAAGTAAAAAAAATTATTATTCTCACTTCGCGCGTTTGATTGAAGGACAACTTTCTCTTCACTTTAACAATTTTTATTTATTTTTACTATTCATTTGACTTCAATAAAATGTTACACTTTTTTACTTACTTCAACAAACCAATCAAATACCAAAATTTAGAATTTTTCACTTATAACCTCCATTTTTTCAAAGCATCCAAATAAAATATTTTATTATTATTTTGTTCCACTTCACTGCAATACCTACGCAAAATATCGATTTTTAAAAAAATATTATTTCATCACACTTTGCAGAACCAAACAATCCTATAGAAACAAAAAAACAACGTATATCTAGCGTCAGATAATCATTAGTGCAAATAAAGTGTAACATGACATATTAAGAAAAATGTTATTTACACTAATCTCTTCTATGTTTTCGGTTTATTAAACAGTCATCCATTACTTTAAAAATAATTAAACGGATCTTCACTCACATTTTTGTTGTAAGAGTGGTTAGTGTAATAATCATTTACATAAAATATAAAACATAGGAAAAGTTCGTATAATAAACATAAAATATAGAGGAGGTTAGTGTAATTATTTTTTAAAAAAAAATATGTTTAATAAACAGAAAATTTGTTGTACAGAAAATATTTTTAAATAAATTACCTAAAACGAAAGTAATTTAGAAAAAATTGAAGTTACAAAAGGTTTCGCCATTCCATACGACAAATATATATATATATATATATATATATATATATATATATATATATATATATATATATATTAACAATTTTGTCAACTCAATTGGCGAAAATATGACTATCAAATTTATTTATTTATTGTTGGTTTTATGTTTTGGGTTTGCTTTGGTTTGTTTTTTTATTTTTTGTTGTTGTTTAAATAAAAAAATTAAATAAATTAGAAAAAACGAAATATAACATCAAAAATAAAATATGCAGAATTGAACATCCAAAATTTTTAAATATTTCTGCCGTAAGAAAATTACATCTGCCATCGAGTATACTTCGAACGGTTATAATTATTTGTTCGAAAATTATTTTTTGTTAAATAATAGGTCGATTTGTATGTTTTCAACGAGAGTAACAAAATTCGTGTAAAAAGAAATTCATCTGAAGCAAGACGCACATGTTACAGACAAAAATTTAAAATTTAAAACTTTAAAGTATCATAACTTTTGACTGAAAGAACGAAACGAGGTACAGCTTATGCCAAAATGACCGTAATAAAAAGTACTATGGTATAAAAATTCTTATCATTTGACGGACTTCGAAAAAAATTAGAATCGTAAAAAAATAATGTTTCGATCTCCAAATTTCACTTTGGATGATTTTATTTTCGATTTATTTTCGGTATTTCGATGTTAACGAGTAAAAATTGGTGTCTCCGGACCCTCAAACATTATCATATAATATATGAGTGTGAAGATGATTAAAAATGGGACAATAATATATATTTTTATTTTTTTAACGATAAATTTATCTATTTATAAATAATTTAGTAATCGTAAGAAGATCGATTTAACTTTCGATTACGGTAGAAACTTTAAGGGTCTACTTGGCAATTATTGGAGTATAGCGATTATGAGGTCTTTTTAGAGTACTGGTTACGAACGGTTATGAGGGTCCGTTACTTTTCAAAAATAAACAATCTATTCAAAAATATTCCAAAACCGGTGAAAACACCGTTACAAAAAAAAAAAAAATTTGAGAATTTTGCCAACTCAGTTAACGAACTATTTCGTTATTGTTTCAAACTTTTTTTCGTTTTTTCTAATTTATTTTAAAAAATTATAGGTATAGCAGATTATCTGCAAAAATAAATCAAATGAAAAAAAAAAAAAAACTAAAACCAAACCTACACAAGAAATCCCAAAGAAAATAAAAACAAAAAAACAAACAAAATAAACCAAATAAAACCCATAATTTTTTTTTTCTGTACAACAAATTTTCTATTACAAAAAAATAGTCGTGCCCCAAAAAAAATAATAAATCAAACCCAACTATCCCATAAAACAAAAAAAAACAAAAAACAAACCAAAAAACAAACCAAAAATGAAAAAGAAAAAAAAACGATAGCCTTATTCGCCAAGTGAGTTTGCGAAATTGTTGAAATTTTTATATATATATATATATATATATATATATATATATATATATATATATATATATATTCTTCATCTGGGATGACGAAAGCTTTCGTAACTTTAAATTTTACTAAAGTACTTTCGTTTTAGATAATTTATTTAAAAATATTTTCTGTAAAGCAAATTTTCTGTTTAATAAACCGAAAAAAAAAATGTTAGTATAAAAAAACCTTAAGAAAACAAATACATATATACTAGTAGATATGCACGTGAGTTGTACATATATCATATTACTTGAAAGAACAAACAATAGTTTTTTAATTTTTTTACTATTTGAAAAGAACAAAGATTTTTTTTTTCGACATAGGAAGAACAAACAATAACCCTCTTACTCTTTTTTTTTTTATACGTAATTACCTAATTATTTATGTTAAATTTAAAGAACAATTGTAATTAGTGAACATATATAAGAATATTTTTAAAATAATTTTTTTTACGCTAAAGTTTAACTTTTCGTAGTACAAATTTGACGACAGATAATCATTAGTGCAAGTAAACAATAGGACGATGCTACGTGAACCGCGGTTTTGGCCCGCGATCCACGCAGGCCCGGTCCGGAGGGTTGGATTGTCCAATCCGGAACTAATTTTGTTTGCCCCTTGGTCCTCATTGTGAGTCGGTCTTGGGGGTCATCCGCGATCCCGATCTTTGGTGGGATCACGCTAAGTCTGGGAGGTTATCCTAGCATAGGGGAACTGTCCAAGCCCAAAGTCTTGTCCGGCTTGCCCCAAGTCCGATCCTGGATCCACGTGGCGTCTTTCCATTGGCAGGTCAACAGGTGCACGGATCCGAGCAAATAGGAGAGGCCAATGGAATTCGGATTCGAATGCGTGGCCTGCGGACACACCCCCCACGGACATAGACTGCGGGCCAAATATCATTTCCGTAGTAAACAATGTGTTGTCAGCATTTGTGAGCATTTGTGACAGTTGGATGAATGTAATCATGGAGATACTATCAGGCCCTCATGAGTTGGATGGATGGGCAGGTGGGTTGGTGCACTCTCAGCTGAAACATAAAGGGAGGCTGTCCCTTCAGCTTCACGTGATTCAAGTGACCATGCCATGAGAGCGTGGAAGCCATAATTTCATTCCCTACTGTGAGTCAGGATGCAAAAGAGAGCAAGACACAATCATAAGGTTGGCAAGGGCCCAACTTGTCCCTCTATAGGACTTAGGACCCCCACCCCACACCCCCACAATTAAACCAAATGTAGTTGGTACGTGTCTTTTATGTTGAATCAGATTCAAAACCAATTGGTATTAATTACTTTTTATGCTTCCATGCAACCACCTCTCTCTTTGAGAACTAGTTGTTTGGTTTGCTGTTTTTGAGTATAAAAATAGTCAAAAATTTTAAATTTTGTCCCTAAGACTTGGGGTCCGCTTGGTAATAATGTTTTTATTGATTTTGGAGAATTTTTTAATCGATCGTTTATGAAAATTTATGTTTGATAATTTTTATGAGTCACTGATTTTGGTCGGCTCCAAAACCGATGTAATATAACTTTTGGTGGCTTTATAAACACCAAAAATCGATAGGTTTTAAACGATTTTATTAATTTAATTTAATTTATTCTTGTAAAGGCATTTCAGTTCTGTTCGTTACCAAGTATGAATTTGATTGATTTAAAAGCCGCTACTTAAAACCACTCGAAACCGGACCTCTCATAACCGTTCATAACCGGTACTCTAAAAGTACCTCATAACGGCTACTCTCATAATTGCCAAGCAGACCCTTGACGTATTTGGTTGGAGGATATGTTGACAAAATTTAACGTGATTTGACATGAACAGTAAATTTTATCTGCCACGAAATCGAAATTTTGATATCGGAGTATTTTTTTTTTCCCAAGTGAAGCGCGGAAGTAAAAAAAATTTATTCCCACTTTGCGCGTTTGGTTGGAAGAATACTTCATCTTTACTTTAACAAGAAAAAAGATTTACAATTCATATCATTTTAAATAAAAAGTTATGTTTTTTCACTTACTTTAACAATTAAACAAATATGCATCAAACTTTAGAATTTTTACTTGTAGTCTTCACTTCTTCGTAGCACCCAACCAAAGATTTTATTCTTAATTTTACTTATTAATTTTTCTTCTTGCCAATGGTAATGGTCGTGTTTGGCTTTTTTTGTTCTTCAACTAGTAATAGTTGCTCCCAAGTTAACGGTAAACTAGTTATACAAATTTAGAGATGTTCTAGCTTGAAAGCTTATATTATGAGATATTCTGTATTTAAATGTTTATGAAATTACAATATTTATTCGACATTATGGCCTTAAAGTGATAATGTTAATACCCATTGCTAATCAAGAAAAATGATCCTCTTAAAAAGTCACATGCCCATTAACAATATAAAGCTTATTTCAATTTGATATGATTATGTCTACTAGAATATGGAATTAGTTAGTGTTTGCTAATTCCATTTCATGATCATTCTCTTGTTGATTGATCTTTGTCTTGTTAAACCTATAGCTATAAATATGGATAATTATGGATATCCCATAATATAGTTCACAACCAAATAACTATCTTGGTACCTTTAGTCAATCTTTTTAGTACACGTTTATTACAACATCCACAGTGAAAACACTTCAAACATATATTTTAGATTATTAAAAAGTGTGTAAATTACTATTTTTTGAGTATTTCCTTGATATTGTCACACAATAGTACATTTCAAATAAATACTTCAAATTAATCTTCTCTTTTTTTCTCTTTATTTTTCTTTCCTATTTGGTAAGATTTTTTCTCTCGTTTCTCTCTTTATTTTTATTTCATGTTTGGTTACTTTTGGTGGGCCGAACAATTAATATAGAGGAGCTAGGAGACACTCCAAATGTGGAGTGTCTCATAGTTTTCTAGCAATTTTCAAATATGCACAATTGTTCGCTGCAGCTTTCAAGTAGTATAAAATTTGACTAAAGTCAAAATGTAGCACTTGAAACCTCTCCCTGGATGCTCTTAGCACCACACTCTTGGTTTTCTTGAAGTTATTAAAGAGAGAAAGTGTTGGAGATCCCAAGGATAGGAGGCCCTTTGATCTGATCTACAACGTTTTCCAAGGATCCGAATAAAAATATATATATATCACTAGTTTGACACCCGAAAGGGAGGTGAGGAAGGACACGGTTAATTTTTCTCAGCCTCCCATGGCCATCCATGGCTAATCACGATCTTTGCAACATTTTCTCGATTTATCAAGTCTATATTGCACTGGGCATGATGTCGTATAAGTCTATATTTTACTTGTACAATATAAGAAGATAGACAGTCAATGGTGTATCTCGAAATAACGACATTACCACGGAATAATAAAGTCATATTGAAATCATAGTAGCATATACGAATTTTTTTCTATTTTATTGATAATTATAGCGGAATACAAATGCCCTCAATAGCCAACTGAATATGCCGACTTGGCTTACAATACTCTTGTTCACTCTTGCTCACAAAGGATTACATTGTTCCTTACATTATACCCTCTATACTCAAGCAAGCATTCTCGGCCGAATATCTTCAATGTTGCCAAATTCAAACTCCAACGCCTTAGTACATCCAAGAAAATCTCTGTACTTTAGGAGTTGGGTATCAGTACACTTGGTAATGTATTGGTGAGTGAGTTAACCCACTCGCCTAACCAACACTGTTAGTTATGTGAAACATATAATTTATAAAGTGATATTGCTATTTAGAACTAGATTGATTAAAGTTCATATCCATGGCATATAGCGAAACACGAAGCATGTACGCATGTTATCTTTGATAGCATATGTGAAACAAGAAACATATGAACCACGTCACTTATGAGTGATTTCTTACCACAAGCCGTCGTTGCATAAGACAAAGGTGAACACTTACCGTCCATGCATAAGACATACATTAGCATGTCGCCTATCTATATGAAGGTCACTAGCATCACGAGTCATCTTGGACTACATCTCTGGTAAGACGACGATCACTTCGCGTGCGATT